>JAOBRB020018589.1:0-16018 GCA_027575285.2 Zoanthus pulchellus | reverse complement strand
CCTTTACGGCAGAACCTCTTAAATATTCATTCCCCTATAATCTCAAGATTTTAGAACTTCGGGGGTTGACAGCTATGCATATGCAACGGAGTTATAAGCAGGATCGGTATTCTGCTTCCGACTCCGACAGTTTGATTTTCACTAGATTGTATTGCTCCGCGCGTCTGATTCCGACTTCGACTCCGACCCGACAAACCTTTATCTTAATCAAACAAAAACAAACAAAAAACAAACCTTAATCTTTTGTTGATATGAGCATATATTTGGCCATACGCACGGTACGGACGTACAACCTTGCGCGGCTTTGTTTCACCATAACTTTTCCTAATTTTCAAGAAAAATTAAAAACCATTAAATTTAAAGTTTTTGCACACAAGTACTCGGCAATTACTGAATTAGGTTTTATGATTGTCGGTTTGTCCTCGTTCTTTGATAAGCAAGGAACAGAAGAAAAATTAATCTATAAATTTTAACGGTTTGTTTGAAATATAGCAATTTTTGGAATTCAAGAAACTTTTTTATTAGTATTTTTTCGCAATTTATGTGAAAATTTCTAGTTGCATCACAATTTAGGTCAAAAGTACTGTGATACCAGTTTGGCGCGGATCTGGTAAACCGCTAAGAACTGGACACGAGTAGAACACAATGACATCAGAATGTTTGATGTATTTGTTGTAAGATTAGCGTAACCTTTACACGGTTGATGTGTTTTTAAAATTATCCTTCTTTGCAATATTCAGTTGTTTATCATCGTTTAGTATGAAAGATTTACAAGAACAGTATAAGCAGACGTTAAATTTCGCGTTGCGTCAATTTTTGAGTGCCCTCCATGTCAGCTCAAGGCAGCAAATGGTTAAATCTGGATGGTTTACCAGATGATTGCTTGTTCGCCATCTTGTTTTATCTGGATGTACGAAGTCTTTTAGCAGTAGCGTGTGTAAATCGAAGTTTGTACCGAGTGGCGAGTGATGATACAGTATGGAAAAGAATTGGGTTAGAAAGTGTTAACATTAGAACCACAGATAAACGGTAAGAATATTCAATTCAACATGAATTTGATTTTGTAATTGAAAATTAGTCAAGTCAAAGTATGCTCAGAGTCAGAGACAAAAGACTTGATTATGTATTTGTGCATAAATAGAATACTTCACAAAATTATTGAATTGTGTATAAATAACGTCGTATGGCCGACTTTAAATGTTAAATTCGTCGTTGCTTGCAACTTGTTAACCAAATCATAGACCATTAAGAACTCCGAACTACTGCCCTTATAAACAAGTGAAAGTAAATAATGACAGATATAAATTTTCGTTCTTTCCAAGAACAATCCCATTATGGAATAATATTCCATTTTATAACACGATCATTATCAACATAGACTCATTTAAATCTAATGCATTTTCAACTATAAGATCTGATTAGTTAAAATTCCACCGATGTTATATTTTATATAGCTATTTTATGTATATTAATATTCTCGTTTATTTTATATCTTATATTAATTCTTTTATTAGTATAATATAAATAGTATTTATAGGATATCATTTTACAAATGATTTTAGTCCGACGGCTTTGAAGTGTAAGAACAATCTAAAGTAGACACTACTCCTTTAACGCTGTGCTACATGAGGCAATTTTTTCAGCAATTTGCAATGCATTGTCTCTACGTTGCAAGTTGCTGAAAAAATTGTGTGTGTAAGTTGCAAGTTGCAAAGCCAGTTATAGCATGTAACATCTTGTCAGCAAGTTGTCATGCAAAACCATTGATGTTGCAATCAAGTGAAAAGCCAATTAAATCACTCATAAATATGACAGTGCACGCTGGACTAATTCAGCTTGCAGAAAATTAAAAGAGGATAGAGCGAGTTGCAAAAAAATTGCCCACGTCTGACATATGACAGCAACTCGCAATTTTTCATTATTGTCAGCATTGCATTTTAAGTTGCTGAAAAGATTGCCCAATGTAACATGACCTTAAGTTGTACCTCAGTAAACAAGTGTTCTTGTTTATATGTACTTGAGTTAATGATCCATGCAGGATTTGTGTTTTGTTTAAAAGTCACACATTTAAGGAAACTTTATAAGGGATGACAAATAAATTTAGGAGCAATTGCAGAATACCCGTCCACTATTGTTTTAGATTTAACTGCGCATATATTTCTTAAGAACGAGGAATGCACAGAAAAAATTACCGAGAATGGCCGGGTATTCTGCAGTTTAGCTTAAATTTAAATATTGGCTTAGCCAAGTTAATATTAGCAAAAGGAAACTTGTCTTTAATTGTTGGGAAACTTGTTTTAGAAAAGCTGTCTGAATAATATGAGTTAAGGAATTAATGCATTTCCTGATTTGTGTCATGGTACTAATACCAGAGGTCAGGCACCAATAAGCAATTTACAAAGCAAAATTTTTCACCAGTGTGGTAGCTCATTAATGTCCACTGCTACAAAAATGGTAAACAAGTACTTACGTGATATTTCACTGCTGTTTACAATGTAGACTCTTTGTTTTTTATAAAATAGCATTCAATACTTCGGCTTGATCGCTTTGCCATGTCTGCTTTGTTATAACAGTGAAAGAATGTGCTTCTCGTGCGTGAAATGGATGCTGCGCTGTTATCTGGTGCCTTAGTTACTTTTGTTCTCAAATATTGCAAAAGACTGGGTATGAAATTTAAGATGACTTACATTTGCAAAAAAGGCTTTACTCAGGCAAATTTTGAGCTTAAAACTCTGTTTTTGAAATTTTCTTGATATAACTTTGATACATAATATATCAAAATTAATTATCCATTATTGACTAAACCCTCAACTTTGTGTCAGGCTAATGTTTACTTCTTGAACAATTATTTTTACAACCGTTTGTTTGTATCACAGCATACAACATACTACAGATTATGTACTTTATTCTTAACAATTGATTTTCTGCCTTCAGTGAGATCACATGATTGAATTGGTAATTTGAAGTTATAATAATTATTATAAATTATTTCTTATAATTTACATGCAGTGCTCTGAATATTTTTGTTTCCATGGCAAGTAGATTAAATAACATTTCACTGATCAAAATTGTCTGGACAGTTACCAATTTGCAGACCTCCTTCCTTGCTATTAGTTTTCTTTAGTTGAAATCCAGACTTACAATGCCACAAGAGCAAAAATAAAAAATGTTCTATAATTATTAAAAAAATATGGTTAAAAGGTGACATCTTTGGCAACCTTTTTATAAAATATGGAAGCCATTGGGCGACTTACAAATATCTAAGCATGGAGTGCTGTTATATACATTATATCTTTTAATTTTTGATTGTTTAACTTTAGACATGATATAAGCTGGAAAGAACTATCCAGAGTGTCATGGAACTGGATGCAAGGCCGCCCCAAGGATCGTTGCCTTCTTAAATTCAAAAGCAAGTATGTTTTTGCCATCATTTACAAGATAATCAGGTGCAGGTTTGGGGAAGGAATCAGTCATGCCATGGTCCAAGGCCCCTATTTGAGAATCATGTAAATTTTATAGAATAATAATGGGCTACTATGTGATTTTTAAAGTGGCACAAATCACTTTCACTTTTGCTTTTCTAAACAGTCTTCTGCGGCATTTTGTTCTGAAGTACTTTGACAGTCTGTCCAAATCATGACTGTGAGATAAAGTCACATGCATGAATTTTTAAGATTTTCCAAAGTGCTTCGTACTTACTGCTAGTAGTTATTACTGAGGCGAATTCAGGGGTGGTTTGGGTGGTTCGGTCGAACCCCTTTAAAAGCAGATTGAAAAATAGTTTGTTAAGGTATCAAACCGTCCACCATTATCCCTCAAAATGCTGGAAATCGCTTTTCCAAGGACTTAAATTTCACTGAAAATGTCCCACGGGAGTATGCCCCCAGACCCCCCTAGGTGGGATGGCCCTCGGCGGCCCATTTCTTCGAACCCCCTTTTCAAAATCCTGTATCCGCCCCAGTTATTATATAATTTTTGCCCCTTACTTTTATTTAAATTAATAGTTCTAGAAGATTTTTCTACCCAAAACAGTTATTGTGTTCTATTCTATTATTCAGAACTTAATGCAAAACTTCAGAGTAATATTGAGGAACTTGGTCAGAACAACCAAGCTCTTAACAGCTGATCAATCCTTTTTTTCTATTTGTATATGAAGTTTCATGCCCTGGATTTGTCTTGGAACATCACAGACTCTGTTTTCTTCACAAGGAAGCGATTTGATTGTATACCAGAACAATAAGCATACAAAGACTCTGTCGCTCTGGCAGCAACAGATGGTTTTCAGGGGACACAAGCATGACATTAGTAGATTTGTGGTGTGCGGCAGTCAGTTGATTAGTAGCAGTATGGACAAAACTATTCGAATATGGAATTTGCTGAGTGCGAAATGTAATGCAGTTCTACATGGCCATGCTGACGATGTCTCTGATGTGGATAGTTGGGGGGATATTATTGTGTCAGGATCAAGAGACAAAACTGTAAAGGTTTGTTTCATCAAATGTACTTAAATAAAAATAGATATTTCTAACAGATATTGAATGCTGCAAGTATATTATTTTCTATTTTTATTTTGGCAACCCAAATTTGGGTTTGAACCGGTGAACCGAAATGCTAGTGACATCCATAAAACAACTCTGAATATGGTATGGGCTTAAATCACTATAAAATTATATCACATGTTCATTGCCAATGACATCCAAATGAAGGGTCTATTGCAAAAAAAATCGGGTTGGCTGGATTTACCCCACTCTGGCAGCCATATCTCCATTCTCCATCTCGCTTTATTCATTGCATCCTCTTTCTTCAAGCCAACACCCCCACTTGCATTTTCCGTGTCTTATAAATGAGAAAACAACTACTGTAACTAATTAAAGTAAACAGTGGTAATCGATCTACTGTGGAAGGATGGACGGCATAGTTGGCTTAGACGGAAAAGAAGATCGTTCCAAAAATATTCAAATCTTGGTAAACTGCTTGGATCAAAATAGGAATCTTACCAACTGTTTTATTGCGTATATCAGCCGCCTATACTGCAGATATTAACCCTTTCAGTCCCAGTTGTATTGCTCAATTCTCCCAACTTGTAACCATACTTTGTATTTACCAAGTTTGAGAGAATTTCACTTTTTATCTTATGTGGTTTGCTTTGTTTGATCTATTCTCATTTTCTCATTAGCAAGTGTTTTATTTTGTATGTGTTATGTTCAGAGAAGTTGGATGTTGATAACTTACTAGGACTGAAAGGGTTAAGTTGGACCTGTACAGAAAGTTCCAAGTCGCAGATCGTTAGACTTCAGCCTGATGATGGCATTTTTTGTATCCATCAGATCTGGTCACAACATGCGAAAAGTTGCTTGCATACAATAACATTGCAGGATCGAGTTTGGTGCGTTGGGTTGAATCCTGTACTCAGTGCAACAATCTTTGGCACTGGGGGGCACAGTACCATGGTGTCCCCATTACAGCTATGGGATCTGGAGAGGTGAGTCATATGCCATTTTGTTTATTAAATATAATATTTATTATTTAGTCCATTAGCCAAGGTTGTAGAAAATGATTGGTTACAACCTTGTACAGTGAATAATTACACATTAAAATATAAAGACTGTATTATATTTTAAAAGAGATTTCAATAAAGGACAAAATTGTGCCCCACCCACCAGCTCTCAAAAGGCCACTATAACTCAATTTTCCAACCTGGCAACAAGTACTTTGAAACTCATTTTAGCTCCTGAAGAGCTAACGGGATAGTTGAGGAGTCAGGATGTCAGGTGTAAACAATAGAAAATTTCTAATCAGGCAATTTTATGATCACCTCAAGTTGGTAGGTGCATTCATGCATTTGTTAAATAGTTGTTAAGAATGTTCTTATTCTGCTACCAATGAAAGACATTCACAATATGTCACATGATACAGTATTTTGTGTTCGGTACATGATTTCGGCTAACCAGCACATGTGGTTGATCATGCTTACAGTATATAATTAATCAATGAATGACAGTCAATGTTCAATAGCTTCCCAACACAGTTTCTTACTTACTCCACAAGCTTACACTGTACCATAGGATACCTTTAATTAGCTACTTAATTGGCTCATTTACAAATAGGCCTGCAGATCTTTGTTTACTTTTTACCCTTCATTAACATTTATGTGTGCACTAGTTTCTATAAGTATACAACTTACAAAAGCTGAAACATTGTATACTGTATAAAGTTGCAAATTGAGAACTACATAAGGATCATTGCCTGGTTATCCCAGTTGGTAAGTTGCCAGTCTGCTGTGCAGGAGGTCTCAGGCTTGATTCCTAGCCGGACCACCACTCAGGGTCGTAAGATAATTGAGGAGAAAGTGCTACCTTTGCTCTAACTTCTGCAAATGGTTAGACTTTCGCGTCTTCTCGGATAAGGACGTTAAAACCATAGGCCATGGGGGAAGGTCCTTGTAAGGGACCCCAAGTCCTATTATCTCAACTCCTTGGAACCTCACTAGGTTCCTAAACGTTCTAAAAAATTTATTGTTAAGTTTTAAGTTAGTACTGCATTGTTGGAAAAATATTGAATCATCATCCACTTAATTTTATCTAGGCTGGTTTGTTTTTAATGCACTCATCGTCATCATCATCAATCCAGTTTTATCCCCATAAATGAGGGTGGCTGGATTTAACCACTCTGCCAGCAATCTCTCCCACTTCCACTCTTCATCTTGCTCGATTCATTGCATCATCCTTTTTCAAACCAGCACCCCTACTCTCCTCCACCTGCGATCTCCATCTCTTCCACGGTCGTCCTCGCTTTCTCTTTCCCTTCACTTCAAACTCCAATGCCTTCCTCAAAACATGGCCATCATCCCTCCTTAACACATGCCGGTACCATCTCACTCCATTCACCTTTACCATCTGAACCACTGTTTCCTTGAATCCCAACATCTCCATTAGGTCTTCTGTCCTCCTTCTCTCCACCAGTTTCACACCACACATTGCTCTCATCATTGCTCTCTCGGTTCTTCTCAAAATTGCCATGTCATTCTCCCTCAAACACCATGTCTCACTCCCATATAACATCCCTGCTCTCTCTCACACAACTTCAATAAATCATTCCTTCTATCTGCAGCAAGAATTTTTTGAGTTCAGCAGCTTTCCACATTCGTTGAACTTCACCCAACCAATTCACTCTTAAGTATTATTTATTTATTTATGAACATTTAGGAACTTGGTGAGGTTCCAAGGAGTAGAGATAATAGGACTCGAGGTCCCTTACAAGGATCTCACTCCTGGGCCTACAGTTTAACATCCTTATCCAAGAAGATGCGAAAGTCTAAGCATTTGCAGATGTTAGAGTAAAGGCAGCACTTTCCCCAAAATTATTTTAAGACCCTGAGTGTTGTTTCAGCTGGGAATCGAACGCAAGGCCTCCTGCACAATAGACTGGCGCCTTACCAACTAGGCTAACCAAGCAGCGGTTAAACGGCGGTTATTGAACAATGAGGTCCATTTTTTACAACACATTAATTTTAGCCAGTGATTATTTAATTTTTAGTGACTGTGTATAATGTTTTTGTAATTATTTTATTATTCCTGTAACTGTATCTTATATAAGAGCACTGAGATTATGTTAAAGTACTCCTAGAATATATATGTTGTAGTTTAATTTGATCCTCTGGTATATGTTTTTTCTAACCAGTTCATTTTTTTTGAACCAGTTTTTTTTTAAACCAGTTTATTTATTAACTGTCTGAAAAGGGCTTTCATATTTTGGGGTGCAGAGAAAAATATGGGCATGGTATTTTTTGGGGGGTTAAAAGAATAACACAGAAAAGCTACGGGATACTTTCCAACCCAACGTCCCTACTCTCTTTCTTCCCTTCACTGCCCCCCCTGACTACATGAACGTTGTCTCACTGTTTTTCTTCTAACAGAAGGAGACCTTTATGTTATTTTGAAAATGAACACTTCAGACCTGGTGCTGGAGTTTTCTCTGTCAAGTGGGAGACTCCATTTACTTTACTGTCAGCAGGATATGATACATACGTCAGACTCTGGGATGTAAGGCTCAGCAAAGGGTAAGTACTACTAGTACCCCTTGTTAAAAAAAACTAACATCAGTTGTGAAGGAAGTGATCAAAATTTTTGTCAATTCTTCCTACTCAGCGACTAATGTTTGAAGTCCCTGTATTGTTAATATTTTATCATTTAGATTAAGAAGTAGAATAGAGTCTGCGCTTATCTCCAGTTTCTGTAGTGTTAAGCGGATGAGAGTCTTTTACTCCCCCTGGACAGGACACTAATCCATCGCAGGTTAGCTCTCAGCAGATGCTGGTACTCATTTACCTATCCCGGAAGGATGAGAAGCTGAATCGGATTAAGCGGGAAAAAACTCACACAAATATTCGAATCTTGGCAAAGCACTTCCCGGATTGAACTGGGGACCTTGTGGTCAGAAAGCATAGATCTTACCAACTGCACCAACCACTTCTGCCCCCTAGTCCCCTGCTGCTCTTTAAAAATTTGAATTACAAACTTCTGTTGATTAAAAAGCATACTTAGATTGGGAATTTTCTTTGGTTAGAATTCATAGTTGACAATAGTTATCATAAATAGAAGTATAAAGTTAGAAAGAAAGTGTTCCTTGAATTGAATGCTCAGAAAAAATTCTGAATCATTGATGGGAATTGAACCCACATAGTTTTCATATTAAGATTAAAAAAAGGAATATATACATGTAGGGACTTAAATCACTCTTGAAAGAGCTCAGCTTATGGTGTGGAAGGGAGGAAAGCCAGACTACATGAAAAAAACGCAGTTTTAGATAGAGATCGACAAATCTCAGCCCACGTATGACGTGAGGGAATGGGTTCATTGGTACTGGTACTAAATTAAACAATATGGCAAACAGATCTTTTTGTAATGTAATACCAGAATATACTTTTAGTTACTGGTGTGAAGTTAGTTATGTAGTACTCAGTCATGTGCTACTGTATGTAGTAATAATATAGTGAGCCTGAGCACTTCTCTAGCCGTACTGTACTTTGCATTGTATAAACTTTGTGATATGGCTTAGTTATGGGACTTTAATTGCCATTCTAAAGTTACCAATACAGGTAGCACATGTATGTTAGTAGCTAAATTGAAGCCACTGAATTGAACACATAGTGCATATGGGTAGTGTGCATAACCCCTTAAAATATCTTGCAAGGTTTAGTGATACTACAGCAGTGAATATCAGCCATGGACAGAGGACCTTATGCATGGAAATGTTAGGATTGAAGGAAACAGTGGCTCATATGGCAAAGGGGAATAGAGTGAGATGTTATGGGCAGGTATTGAGGAGGGACAATGGCTATGTTTCAAGAGAAGCATTGGGAGTTTGAAATCAAGGGGAAGATCAAGGAAGCAAGGATGACCAAAGATGTAGCAGACACAAGTATAGAAAGAGAGCATTAAGACTCAGCTGTTTTCCTTGGAGAGTAAATTTGCAAAGTAAAAAACAAGATGCGCTGGAAGCGTTCACTGCTACCCTTTGTTCCAGGTCCTGCATCCCCTCGCAACACAGCTGATGCTGGGATACACATTTTGTGTGGTTGACAAACCAAATTTATTATTGGGTTTGCCACAGGTAGCCCAGTGAAAATAGAAATACTGGCAAACTCGATTTGGATTGTTGACATTCAAGTCCAGTTTGGAATTTGAAAAGTGTCAAACATTGCTGTTGAGCCCTGAGAGCAAGAGTGTTGGTTTGGTTTGGAGGAAGTGGATGCCGTGAATCGAGCGAGATGGAGAGTGTAGGAGTCGGAGTGACTGCTTAGAAAGTGAGGTAGATCTGCCACCGCCATTTATGGGCATTAACCCAGATCAAATTAAGATTGATAGACTAAACAGCTGTTTTGGTATTGTAGTAGACGGCCATGATTTGCTCTTTAACGGGCAAGCTGCCTCGGATAGATCGTATTGTAATCAACTGATTCAGCCATTTGTTTTTTTTTTTTTGCAACTGCATTGATATCTGAACAGACATAACTATAATGCTGCTGAAAAAAAAAGAGCAAAACAGTTACTGTTCATCAACATGATCATTGATGCCCAAATTGTGTGCAGTTCTATTATTGGTTTTGGCTCGATTAAATCCTGTACCAATTGAAGTACAGCTTCGGTGGAGCCACCACACGGCATAGCTATAAATTATCCTAAATCAGATAATACCTTTAAAACATTAATAGGACAAAATGTTATATACACTTTATTATCAAAAATCTAAACAATAAAATTTAAAACCTTTTTCTAAAAAAATTTTAGTGCGTGCACTTATTATTGTTTTGACTTCTGCCTCAAAATCAATTATAAGATATTATAAAATAAAGCAGATATAACCGCTCTCTGATTGGCTGTGCAGCGTTGTTTTAATTCTCAATAAAACCACAGTGTGGTTTTATTAGTCTATGGCGATAGCTTATTTTATAAAAGAAATAAAAAAAAACTTGCCCTGCTTGCTCTGTTCAGTTATAGAACCACTTCTGAATTTTAAGTTCACTCAAAAAGTGCGAAAAAAACTCGCCTGCGGCTCGTTTTTCTCTTGGCACTTCTTTCGTGAACTTAAAATTTACGCGTGGTTCTATAACTGAACAAAGCGCGCGGGCTCGTTTTTTATTTCTATAATAACAATCCCATAAAATGATGGGTATCTATTATGTCAAGACGCGAAGTGTTAACGGTTAGCCCAGGAGTGTAGCCCAGTTGTTAATTCACCAATCTGCTGTGCAGGAGGCTCAGATTCTATTCCCTGCCAGACCACCACTCTGGATGGGCAAGGACGTTAAACTTTAGGTCTAGCCTCTCGATCACTCTTTTGAGGAACTTAAAAGAACCCACACGCTTCTCACAAAGAGTAGGGTTGTGATCCCGGTGTTGTGGTCTGTTTCCTCCTTTGAGGGCCCTTCTAATCGGCTGTGAAGATGCGCCTTAAAGTGCTAGTGACACGGTTTTTAAAAAATCATGAAAATTCAAGGTTTACCAAGGATATGATTGTGTTATAAGGAGCAATAAAAATAATTTCAAATTTCTGATCTTATTTTGAGAAAAACGCAGTAAAAGTTGAAAAATTTCTTGGCATTTTGTTGGTCCCTTGCCTGCACGAAGTGGAGGCTGTGACGTCACACCCAGAACTCCCCGAGTTTTAGTAGAAAGGCTTGCCGCGCGAAGTCATCTTGTGTTGTGTTTACTTGTTGTTTCTTTTTTTATTGTTTTTGGCATGCCAAGTCGGTGTGTTGCCGCATATTGTGATCATACAGACAACCAGCTGTATGAGTGGCCGAAGAATTTAAGTTTAGCCCTGAAAATGGACACAATTTGTAAGCAAAAAGAGAGAACTGAACTGGAAACCTTCGCAAAGCTCGGTTCTTTGCAGCAAGCATTTTAAAGGGGAGTTCTTCCTTAAGCTGTGACAGTTTAGAGCGGGATTTGCAAAGAAGTATGTATTGAAGTTTGTTAATAAATTTGAAAAGTTTTAATATGAATGTTGTTGTTATTTCGCAGCGGTCTAAAGCGAATTTATTAAATATCGAAATAGGCTCTTCCTAAATAAAGAAACTGCAGTGCCGACAGAGCTATCACCTACTAAGTGTTCCCATCGCAGTTACTTCTACTCCAACTCACCTCGGATCTTGCTCAGTCCTTCCAGAAACCAGTGATAATCATCCTGGCTCCAGTATTTCTTCACAAAGAGCTTCAACCACTTCCTCAGAGTACAGTGCTAATTATACTACTACTTGTCATAATACACAGTCTGATGTTGAAAATTTCAGTGACATATCTTTAGTTGATGGTAAAATTAAATCTCGCTCAAGCTCCTCTACTCCTGTTCTAAACATTACTGATAACAATACTTGTTTTCATTCTACTCCCACTCCGCGGTCAGCATTTGCTAAAAGGGAAAGAAAACGATTTTACAGAGAGGTCATTTATGCTGAGACAGAAAGTCCATCCGAAACTTTTCACGAAGCTCAAATTTCACCCACTTGTCCCCATACACCAACAACAAAACACAATCTACCCAGAACAGAAAATGGCAAGTGCCAAAGCCAAAACAAAGAAGTATTGGAACACAAACTTAAGATACCGATAATCTTTCGCACAAATTATTGAAAAAACAACGAACACTGTTAAATTACGAGTGTGAGAGTGAATGGTCTAACAGTAGCAGTGAATCTGAATGTGACATGAGTAATGATAGTGATTACGAACCAGAAGATGATAGTACTAGTGACACTGAAATTGATGGTCCTATGTCTGAAGAACCCATGATGAAGTTTACTGATGAAAGTAGTCCTCAAAAGCAACCAAAATATATTATTTTTCATAATCAGTTATTGCTACTGTTGTCAATTTTTTTGTCATGTTTTTCAAAAAGTGTGATTGTTACTTATAAGATAAGTGGTACAATGTTAATAGCTCTTATAAAATGTTTACAATGCAAAACATTCCGTTAATGGAAGAGCCAGCCTGAAATTAAAGGAATGAGTGCTGGAAACATTTTATTGAGCAGCACTATTTTGTTTTCTGGTCAACTGCCAAATCGATTTTTGAATGCACTCAAGCCAAGGCTATAAATATTGCTATAATCCATTGTAGAACTTTTTTCGACACCAGAAAAAGTATCTGCACCATGCAGTAAATATTGTCTGGCTCACACAAAGGAATAATCTGTTTGCTAGTCTTCAGGGATCAGAAGTTATTATTGAAGGTGATAGGAGGTGTGACAGTATGGGCCATTCAGCCAAGTATGGCTCACACACAGGTGTTGATCTTGTGAGGAATAAAGTTAGAAATCTAGTTCAGTTTATTTTCCTTATAGTATGAATTTGTAAAGTAATGTTAGTATTTCCTACACAAGTAAACAGTCAGTGTTCGCCAACCGACTTGAAGCTCCTTCCATTTCATTCACTTCTTCAACTGGAACTTCCCCTGCCTTAAATTTTGGCTCAAACTTGTATGGTTTAATTCCCGTGTCGTTTTCTTCAACCGAGCTTTCATTGCTGTCCAAAAACCTGTCCGAGCCATGAGTTTCTGATGCTGATGAAGATTATTCCTCGCTCGATGCCATATTACTGTTTGTTATGTGTTCTGGGTGTGACATCACATTAATTAATATGCATAGATTTTCAGTGGAGATTTTGGCATTTCTTTACGGTGAGAAATCTTCATTTTCGTCAAAGAAAAGTTACTGTATTTGAGAAGTACTTTATTCTAAAATTCTTTCACCAAATTTCATGAAAAATAATAAAACCTTGTCTCTAGCACTTTAACATGTGAGCCGCTCCAGCAGACTTCTAAGACCCTCAACTGTGGACCTTAACTATATATACTTTTAAACAGGTTCTGAAAGGCCCTGGGGGGAAAGAACTTGTATATGTATTTGTTTATATGTTTATTTAGTATGTATCTAGCACTAGGCACTGAGTATGCAGGACAAAAAAATACAATGTAAGCCCTTCAGTTCTGCCTCAAAATCAACTAATAGTCTTGGATATTGTGAGGTACGGGAGCCAATCAGATTGCATGGAAATAAGTATTGGTTGCTAATAAATGACTATTTTAAATCTGTACTAGAATTTTATAATAATTATTATATTTCGTAGTTGTTAATATGTACAGTATATGGTGTTGTCAACACTTTCATGTTAGGTTTCTTTTATGTCACTTAGCCCATCATGCGTAGTGAAATGGGAAGATCCTCATGACTCAGCAGTATATTGTGTTGAGAGTGACTGCAGATGGATGTTTGCATCAGGAACAAGTAGATATGGAGTTGTAAGTTCATTTTTAAATTCTGGTTTTTGACTTTGAGTATTTTATCTTTAGCAATTGTTTCTCAAAACTCGTTTGGCAACAAGAAAATCCCGATTTAATGTTAAATTCATTTTAGAATGCTTGCCCTGTCTGATTTTTATGTTCAAAATAAAGTATGGAAGCTGATTGCAAAATGTTACTGTGTTGCCAAGCTGAGTGTTTCATGCATGTAAAATAATAAAATGTAATGGAAAACAACTCCCGTGGATCAAAAGTTAGAATAAATATCACCCACCCTTTCTACTCTTCAAGAAAAAGACATTGATTTGTCACTTTATAGGGTTTCATCAGCTGGTTCAAAAGTTAGAATGAATAACACTTATCATTTCTATTCTTCAAGACAAACACAATGAATGGTCACTTTATAGGGTTTCATTAACTGTTTCAAAAGTTAGAATGAATAACACCAATCATTTCTGTTCTTCAAGACAAACACAATAGGTGGTCACCAAGGGTTTATTTGTCATTTTTGCTTCCTTTTTTGTTGACATTGCATGAGCCGTAGTAAGGGTATACAGCACAACTCCCATTGAGCTTTTGATTCATCACAATTGTTTTAGCATATTTCCGGTTTAACTATTATAAGAACAAACATGTGATCAGCGGTAACACTTCCAACAGAAACCAACTAAAAATAATGACGGTTGGTAACAGAGTGAGTGACCAAGTGGAGATTTTGGCTGCCAAATTTATAAGGCAGACCTTCTTATCGGCAAAAGCTAAGTGTCATTTTTTTTGTTGTTATTTTAACTTAAGTGTTGTTGTTATCCTTGATTAGCTGTTTGCCTCATAAAAGCAGATAAATTCGTGATGTGATTTCGGAGTTTTGTCTTCATTAATTTGCAGGTGAGAAGAGAGTTTCTCTTCTTATTTTCTACCTTTGCTGCAGTTTAGTCAAACGCTTTACATGGCAGGGCATGAACAATGTATCAGTTTCATTTCACGTTTGACAATTTGATCACCGAAAAACTCGTCATGAATCATGCAAAGAAAGCGATAAAATGAAAGTACCTAATAAAAATCCGAGATGATTTTCAGTAGTACAACCAAATCATAAGTGATTTCCATTATTAGCATTTTAGATCTAAAATAATTTTTAAAATTCATTCAAATGCAAGCTCATGCTCATTTTTCATTGGATCACATCTTGCTGTGAAAAGCTTTTGACTAAACATATACTCACCGCTGCAGCAAAAATAAAAATAATAAATGAAGAGAACTTGTTTCTCACCTGCAAATTTTAAAATGAAAACGGGATTCCGAATTGCGTCCCTCGATCAGATTGGTCACATTGGCATTGCGATCTGTTGTTACAGCAAGTCGGTTTTACTTGTGGGTTTACAAATATTATCAAGGATAACAACAATTAAGTTAAATTAAAACAAATTAACTAAAGATAACACTTAGCTTTTGCCGATGAGAAGGTCTGCCTTATAAATTTGGCAGCCAAAATCTTGACTTTGTCACTCACTCACTCACTGACCGTCATTTTTTTTACTTGGTTTCAGCTGGAAACATTCCCGCTGATCACGTGTTTGTTCTTAATAATAAAACTGGAAATATGCTAAAAAATTGTGATGAATCAAAGGCTCAATGGGAGTTGTATACACTTACTACGCCTCATGCAATGTCAACAAAAAAGAAGCAAAAACAACTAATAAACCCTTGGTGGTCACTTTGTAGATTTTCATCAAATGGCACAAAAGTTAGAATAAATCATTTCTATTGTTCAATAGAAACAAAATGGATGGTTACTTTATAGGTTTGAATGAATGAATGAAACCTTTATTTAAAAATAAAAATATATAAATAATGACAGGGTAGTCCCTTCAGAGCTAATAAAGATCTGCTATTCATGGGAGCCCTGTCAATTATTTACAATACTTAATACAAAGAATAAATAAGGTGTATAATAAAATAAAACTAATTTAAATATAGAATATCTAAATCTAAAATTATACTAAACAATTTATCTAAAATTATATAAAAACTATTTACAAATAATCTATAATTAACAGTTAGTTTCCATTTATGGTCATTCGGTATATGAGCTGATAACCGAGATTAAGTGAACCAATCAGAACGTAAGAAACGCAATATTCGAGGTTAAAAATTTAATAATTTGACGTTATGCTTTGTTGTAGATCGAGGCAATGATAACTGGTTAATCAAATATGAAA
>JAOBRB020018479.1:0-16032 GCA_027575285.2 Zoanthus pulchellus | reverse complement strand
AGGCAGTTATTTGCAGGTCACGTGGTGGGTTCCCAGCCAATGAAAATGGGGGAAAAAATCCATCGAATGATAATAATGTATATTTGCAAAAATTGATTTATATGTGCGAATCTTGATGTATAATTGCAAAACTTGATTTGTTTGTGCGAATCTTGAAGTATATTTGCAAAACTTGATTTATTTGTGCGAATCTTAATGTATATTTGCAAAAGTTTACTTATGCGAATCTTGATGGATATTTGCAAAACTTGATTTATTTGTGCGAATCTTGATGTATACTTGCAAACTGACTTGATTTATTTGTGCGCATCTTGGTGTATTTTTATCGATCTTGATGTTTTGTCGTTTTCGGAGAAGCATACATATACAACACAGGATCTTAAAGAGTCGGGAATTCAATCTTTAAAACTAAAAAATGTTTCGCTCTATCATAAACTAGAATTACTTAAACTTTTTCTATTTACCACAAGAAAATGGTAAAATCAAGAAATATCTAATTACAGCTCCCTGTAAGGGGTTTTCAGTGTTATTTTTAAAGTTGTTTTATCAGTTACAAATCCCACTAGGAAACAGACAAGTATTAACTTCCTAAGTTTATTTAGATTTTGCTGCCTATTACGATGATAGGCTTCGTGTGCTAATCACGGTTCGTGAAATAATTCAGGAAAATCAAGAAACGTTTATAAAACGCAATGAGAAATTAATTACAAGTTAGAAGGAAAGAGCTCTTAAGTTCAATGTTCTAAAATAAGTTTACGTTGCTGACAGGAAATGATACCAGAATATTTTGTTTCCTTGGCCGATGCTCTATCCATTGATACCCCCACGGAGAGCCTAGTCCCTGGTTGAATTATTTGATTTTCCCGCTGCACGGGAAAGCTGCAAAAATACGACTGAATAACAATTCCAGCCTCCATAGATTTAAAAGAAAGTCTCTGTTACCTAAAATTTTATTTCGCATGAAAGTTAAGAATTATTATTTTAGAAATTCATCCAATCATTTGTTCGTTGGTGTGTTTTATATCATGTCTGTTATAGCTCCAAAGCATCCGAAACATCTTAAGCCTTGGTTGATCTTCATGAGCTGCGTCCACCATTCGGTATCATTAGCAAGAATTAAGTTCCAGAGGTGAACAAGTTTCGAATCCCTGCTGTTTCAACGTATGATATCCGCAGAAAGGTCTTGTAATTATCTTCCAACAAGGCCAAAAAGTATGACAAAGTAGACATCTCTGCGTCTAGGGATGCAGTTCTACTGATTCTGCTTGTACTGATCAACATCGTAAATCAATCCTTAATTGTCATAGGTTTCTTTTCTGGCCGCGAAGAAAATATCTGAAGTTGTTACACTACCATAAGATGGAGATCCCTAAATATCAAACAGTAACCAACTGGTGTCGTTACTTCATGTGACGTCAAGCATTTGTGACGGCGTTTTACAAAATCAATGAATGTCATATATGAACAAAACAAACCTACCTCAGTGAACATCAAAGTGGTATTAAATAGAATCGCATACCATACGGTGAAGTCGCGCTCTGATTACCTATTGAGGAGAGGGTAATTAGCGTGGAATCGCACTTGTGTATGAAGCAACTGATTGCTAACGTGATTCGCAAGCAAAAATTGTTGCTATCGTGAAAACAAAATGCAATTCGTGTTACAAAAATATCACTTTTGAAAGGAACAAATTTATTGAAAGAATGTCTGCCAAATTTTGAACTGAATTTTAAATTTTTAGAAAATTTGAGGAAACCACTCGTACTCACAGGGTTAGATTTGTCAGCCTCATGGACAACGACTTGAAATTGTACATACGTATTTAATTCATTATGCAACTTCACCGTTAGCTGTGCGCGTTTCGTGCGATATCGGTTTTTCGCGTAAAATTTAACGTAAAATTCATTCGTCAGAGAGTGCATTTTTCTATAGAATCATTTACGCGAAACCGGCCTTAATGAATTTATCACAGAAAAAGTACTGGAGGCTATGGATGTAACAAAGTGACACTAATTCTCCTTCTTGACTCCTGGAGCGCATGGTTGAAGGATATCACCCATGGAGTGCCACATGGATCAATACTGGAGCCTGCCTTGTTTACAGTCTATCTCAATAATATTTCTTTTATACTAGAATTGTTTTTCCTAGAATCATATGTTGTTGAAGCTAAGGTTATGATCCAATACAAATCAACGACGAATTGCAAAAGATTGCAAGCTGGTGCTGCTACAATAGTCTGTAAATGAACCCAGAGAAGACCAAGCTGTTGGCTTTGCAAATACGTCAGGTGCCTCAGAGATTGCCTGCTCGGAACAAAGAATACTCCATTTCTTTCTGTTTGGGATATTGGCCGTCAGTTGATTGAAACATAAGTTTAGATGAGCATTGTATTCAAACTGTGTACTTGTGTATAGGTAGCATGTGTCAGATTACCAAGGTAAACCAATGGTTTGGTTCCAGAAAATTAGTAAAGAGTTATAAACGTTTTAGTATTTATTATATTTCTTCATCGTTTCTTGAAAGGTCCACATTTCCGAAAAAGGTATCTTATAGCTGCAGAAATTCATAATTTTGTTGGTATAATTTAACTCTTTATGAAAAGAAAATACTATTTTTATTACTTCTATTCTTATTGTTATTCTTATTATTATCATTATAAGATTACTTAAGGTGGGAAAGAAGCCCATAAGCTTCTCTTTGATAATGTTTTAGTAGACTATAATCTCAGTAGTGTAACACTATAAAGTAAATAATCATATACATGAAAAAATTACTTTATTCTGACTGGCCAAGAGCGTGTAATTTTTATTTTCGTGCAATTACGATCTTAAACATTCAAATCTAATTGGACAATAAACAATGCAAACCTAATAAGCTATTTAAAAACGCAAAAGTTTCTATGACAGCGAGATAGAGATTTTCAAAGGAAAATATTGAAAAAAAAACAAAATGGCGTTTTCAGAAGTCTAGGCGATTCAATTAAACAATAACTCAAATAAAAATTAGCGCAAAAAGTGAAAATACCTGCAAGAGTAACTCCGTATCGACGACTGTGTGACATGCTTTGTTTAAAGTAATGAAGACTGACTTAAAAATGTTCAATTCAAGTTCGTGTTTTCCCAAGGTTTCCTAGCGAGTTCTGCAAAAGAACCAAAAATGTTTTTGAAATGAACTACTCCAATAACAATTGAAAATTTTTTGTCTTTTCGTGGATACAGAAATATCTCCAACAGACAATTCTCACAAACCACAGATTTTAAAATGTACAAAGAAGTTCAAGCGATTTTCATTGTCAAGTGCAATTTGCCGTAAGCTGCCAGATTGTCACTGTTACGTTTTGCTTTTTTCCCGCACTTTCTTATAATTTTTTCCTGTATATGATTAACAGTAATCGAACGTTTTACTCTTCAATATGAAATATATTTGCACAGGCTCACGCAATTTCGATGCTTTTTAAAACACACTCGAGCAAATTAGTTTCATATTAAACTCGTTAAGGTTTAATTACATATAATAATTAGGAAATTGTTTGTTATTAATTATTATTATTTTAATTATTTATTAAAATTACTGCATAACAATGTGGAAATTACTTCTTTAAAAGGAATTAAATCCTTTTTGCAGTACGAGCTGCTAGTCAACTACCATAGCGGTTGTAGAAGCTGTCATCCTCCAAACAGAGACTAAAACTTCACAACGCAGTAAACAAGTAGTAGGATTTGATGTGACAGAAATTCCTGATTTAATTTGTTTATAAATAGTGAATATTAATTAGCTTAGATGTTTTGTAGGTTTATTGTGGTTTAAATTTATATTTTAAATTGAAGTTTTCCGGGCCAGTTTCAATTTTTCAAACCGGTTTATTTATGTTTTTCTTATTTGATTTTTTTATAAGCAGTCTTCAAAAATCTTCTATTTCAATTTTGAGATTTAACTGAAAAGATGGAGATTTCCACCTAAACATGCATGTACTTTCTTTCATTTTTCTTTCCGTTTTTTTTGTTGTTGTTACCATCTTACCTCAACCCCTCTTTATTGTTTTTCTTTTTTCTTTAAATTAAAACACACGGAGGCTTGAGCTGTTAATATTTTTAGTTTAATTGGAACAAACATCAGAAAAGTTGTTTCTCTAATTTTTTGTATAATCTATGTATCAAGTGTTGTTATTATTATTTAATGTAAGTTAATTTAGTTCTCTCTAGCTTGGTTTTGATTTGATTCATCATTTTTCAGTGTTTATATGAGCACAACTAATTTATCAGCTTATCTGTTAAGTATCATCATCTTAAAATAAAGTTGATTGATTGATACTTCTTTTAATTTCAGCACATTCAGATTTTATATTATTATTGCACCTCACAGTAGTTGTTACAGTTGGAGTTTGCTATTTTTCAGTTATTTTAAAAACAACCAAATCTCAAGGATACCGAGTGGCACTTTTTGTAACCTACCTTCTCTCCAGTACCTGTAAGTTTTACCGTTAACTTCCCAAGTAGAATTCCATTTGATTATGTACTATTACAAAATTGGTTTTTTGTGTGGAAATCACTTGATGTAGGGTTTATATTTGTATTTATTTTTGCGCTTTGTCACAACTTGCCGCCGAACTATGCCTGAGTCTATGGTAGGATATGGAGGGGGATATTTTGAGCTATTTGTCAGTTGACAGTTGAGTGGCTATTAATATTTAACTAAAGATTATAAACGACTCAAACATTTCCTAGTCAATAAAAAATATTAATATAAATACGTGTAAAACGCTTATTTTTCACAGCTTTTAGTTTCTATTTTTCATCATCATCCAATCAAGCATCTAGGTTTCTTACAAGCAACTAGTTCTAATTTAAAAACTAATACCGAAATGTCAGTGTAATTACTTAAAGTAATTTCCTAGTGTACCTTACAAATCCAGGCGAAAAAGCTGTTCCTATTATTCCTCCAGATCTGAAAATGGTTACCTGTGCGAGGTGCTACGTCTTCGTTCTGAATCTCGAATCTCGAGGATGTCGCTTTCTAAGTCAATTAATTGTGACTAGTTTGTTTATTGCCAACAGTCACAACGTTGAAAAATTATTTACGAACGTACGTTGCAGCTGTTCTTTTTGCACTTCCATGTTTGTTTTTGGCGGTTCTTTGTCTTGTCGGGCGAAATAGCTTTGGCAAAACGACATAATACACATATCAGATTCAATAGTCTAGAGGAAAGCCTACTTACATCCTTTCAAAGTGACAAAAAGTACATCTCCAACTAAATTTCAGCTCCACAAAAAATTGCCAACAAAGAGCTTTTTAAACAAAGTCAATGTAAAAGAGAGCGGAAATTGTTTTTTTTGGTACTGAGAAAATGCAACTCTTTTATGGAACGATATAAAAAAAATGTCCAAAGTACAAAACATTGTACCAATTAGTCAGTTAGTATAGACATTACAATGACCCTTTGACTCAAACAGAGCACATCAATAACAAGCTCTTTACTACTCAGCAAAAAACTACATATGGAATTTCCGAGCAAATGAAAACATGTCTACGCTCAAAACTTTTCTATACCAACTAGAAAAATTCTATTATTTGGAATGCTCTTAGAACGAGAAACTATAAATACTTTTAGGACACAAACTATCAAACAATTTTATGATTAGTACTCTAATGAAGATTTAAATCATTTTGTTGTTTTTGGTTGGTATATTCATTTACCCTCTTTAGTTGTATATAAATTCGATGTTTGGTTATTTTTGAGATATTTTGAAGCTTTGTTCTTAATATTTAATGTAAGTTAATTTACCAAATCTAATGCACTTTAAAGAGTTTATTTATTTGAGGACCACTATAGTTTATCTGGTTATCAGTCAAGTATCATCCCCTTGAAATAATGTTGATTGATTGATTGATTGAATGTTTAAATTTTCTTATATGCCAAATACTTTAATGTAAATAAATTCAGAACAATCAGATACAACCTGTATATTGTACTGCACAGTATTTGTTACAGTCGGAGTTTATTATTTTTTTTAGATATTTACAAAATAACCAAATCTCATGGATACCGAGTGGCACGTTTTATAACCTAACGTCGCTCAGTGATTTGTAAGTATTAACGCGTACCCGCCAAGCAGAGTAACATATTATGTACTGTTGCAAAATAGATTTTTTATTGGGAAGAATCCAGACTGTTTATGACTTGTCAGAAGTTTCCACCGAGCTACAACAAACATTTTTTAACCCTTTGCAGTCCAAGCTTTTTGTCTCAGTCCAGGGGGGAAGGGTGTATTCCACCACCCTCCATAACTTTCTTGGTTTTTATTCGAATTTAAGGAAATTTTCTACACTTGATTATTAATACATGTTATCTTTTTTGGTGTATTTTTTTTTCTTTTATCCAATGACATTTTACTGACGTCACAAAAAAAGTTTTAAATTTTTTTTTCCAATATAATTTTTATAAGAAAATATCCACAATAGATGAATAATTTGAAACCTTTCTTAATGTTCATAAGGATATGATAAAACACACGTAAGGATGACGTCATACAGCTAATTTATTTCAGTAATTTATAGTTTATCCTAAAACAAAGCTTGGAGAACAAAAAGACATTCCAGCACAAAAATTTCAAAGCAGCATTTGTTCTTGTATTTGCGGAAAGAAACAATAATACAAAAAGCAGTAAAACCACAAAAAAATAGAACAAAAATAATTAAATTAACTCGATAAACAATAAACTGGTTGCAATGACACTAAAATAAAACAACAATTTTTGCTTTATGAAATTTTAAAATTAAAAAAAGTTCAAACTAGATAACATTCAAACTTGGAAAAAAATACCTTTCCCGAAATTGATTACCATGGCAACATGCCAACAAACAACAGGTTTTAAACACACCTGGAAAAATTATCTATAGAATTCTAGGAAAAAATGTGCAATTTGCGCTTTCAAATCAAAATTGTTCTAAAGTTAGTATAAAAAACCTTTTGGTTTGGACAGAATATATTGAGTCTTAAATAAGAACTTTTATTATATGGCCATGTCTCAAAAGAACTGGAAACAATCAAACTCAGGAACTTGATTGGCTAAAATCAATCTTGACCGTGGACTAGATTTCCCCATCTAGACCGGCATTTAGACCGATCTTAACTTGTCGTAACTGTTGATTTTGTCCTTTGCTTTTTTGTTTGGTCATATAATAAACTGGCGACCTCGGTCAAGATTCTCCCAAACAGACCTCCCGCTCGAATAATATGAGCTAAGTAAAATTTTAGAACCTTGGACTGGACAGGGTTAATAAGAGCAATTTCAATCGTTCTTTTTTTAGCTCTTTCAGATTCAAAATGTTCTATTTTTGTTCTAATTTCAACATATCAAATCTCGAAGGAGATATATGTATATTGTACTGTACGGTAGTTGTTACAGTTGGTGTTTCTTATATTTTTTTAGATATTTACAAAACAATCAAATCTCAAAGATACCAAGTGTCGCGTTTTATAATCTAACGTCGCTCCAGTATTTGTAAGTATTAACGCATACCTGCCAAGCAGAGTTACATTTGATTATGTTTGATTATGCATTATTGCAAAATAGGGTTTTTGTTTGTATTTTCTGTGTTTTGTCAGAATTTGTCACGAACTACAGCAAATATTTATATAATTTATGACAAACTAAAGGTTTGCTCAGGCTTAATGATCTTATTTTTTCAGCACTTTGAGACTCAAAATGTTTTTAATTTCTTCATAGTTGTCAAATACGTGAGTCAACATTATTTTAACACATTGAGATATTATATCTATATTGAACTGCACGGTATTTGATACAGTTTGAGTTAATTATTTTTCTTAGATTATTACAAAACAACCAAATCTCATTGATACAGAGAGGCACGTTTTGTAATTTACCGTCGCTCCGACATCTGTAAGTATTAGCGCTTACTTACCAAGTAGAATTAAATTTGATTATGTAATATTACAAAATAGGGGATTTTGTTACTGACGTAATATTTTTATTTGTATTTGTTTTTATGTTTTCTCACAATTTGCCTCCGAACTTTTGGAGGATATGAAGAGGAAAGTGGAAGGGGGAAGGAGATGAATTGTACAAATGTCATTGGCCATTTACAATTTTGTCTCATTGTTAGTAGTTGTCAGGCAATTTTTGAGCCATTAGTCAGTTGAAAGTTGAGTGGCTGTTAATTGCGTTCGACGTTAGAAGAACGGAGTCATATTTTTGCGCAGGCGGAAAAAAATCTTGATTTTGTGGTTAATTCAAATCAACGCCATCTTGGATTTCTCCGAGAGGGTCTGAGTTCCATTCCTGAGCAGGCGGAAAAAAATTCGATTTTGTGGTTGATCCAAATCGACGCCATCTTTGATTTCTCCGAGAGGGTCTGGGTGTGGGTCATTTTAGCCAATACGGCATGTAAGCTTGCTATGAATTTACACAGTTTATTATTTGACTTCTTGTTTAATTTGAATGTTTTTAGACAGGACTAAGTTCTATTCTTCTACCACAGTGCTAGAAAAATTGCCATCCTATCCAACCTTTAAACTATCGAACGCACCTCACTAATCTATGATAACTGCTAGTATTTAACTTAAGGCTCGAACATTTCCTAGTTAAATAAATATGCACATGTAATTACGTATCAGAAAACACTTATCTTTAAGAGCTATCAGTTTCTATATGTTATCATCATTTAAACAAGCAACTCGGTTTCTTATAACAAGCAACTGGCACTAAAAACTAATACCTAAATGTCAGTGTAATTACTAAAAGTATTTCCCACTTAACAAATTCAGGCGAAAAAGATGTTGCTGTTTTTCTTCCGGATCTGAAAACAGTTATTTCATTTCAGTTGTAGTTGAGTTATATATAAATATATATATACATAGAAGTGAATAAATAACTTAAAAATAAATAAGAATAATGGAGAATGAAAAGAGTGTTTACAACTTTTATTTTACGGAAGCAGGAAAAGAAACTATCTCGAAAATGTCGTAACAAATAATACTAATACTATGTGCGAAAGAAACGCTAAAGATACTTTTTAAAGCCTTTTTTGGGTGATTTTGAACGAATATTATTTCAAAAAGATTTAAAAATTACTGTAGGACAGATTTTTTTTACATTGCCTATAACGATCAAAAGATCATTCTTCATTTGTTGCACTCGAGTGAGATAACAATGCTGTTCAGTCACCATAGATAATTATATTTAGTTGTTTCGCTATTATGAATATAATCATAGGACAGTAAACATGTATGCAGTTTTAAAATCTCAGACAATCAAGTTTTGGTTGTGAGGAGTAATATTATCATATAAGGAACATTGTTAATAATAAAAACGGCTTTGTTTTAAACCTTGACTATTGGATCCAGCAAACTTATATAATTATCCCCCCACAACTGACACGAATAAAAAAGATATGGACAGCGTCTGACTTTTACTATAATATTGATACTTTTCATAATTTTCTCTAATGTTATTTGTGTTAGGTGCTACGTCTTTGTTCTGAGTTTCGAAAGTTTAATGCTCTCGTATTCTAAGGCCACGTTTATATGAAACCAGAGCGAAGTCAAATTGGAACCATTCCATTTTGGTCATTGTATTATTCATATTAGATGTTTACATTACACCTGAACAAAAATAGCTGAGACCGGTCTGCAGTCATACCACCTGCTGAACTGAACCGACTGAGTTCAGACCGGGATGAATGTAAACACAAAAATATTTAGGAGAGGTCTCAGATTCCGATGAGCTTGTATTCGTGGGCGCCATGTTGGATTAAAATAGCACGCAGTGTAAGTTTGGGGTAATTTCTTCATCTCGTGCCGGTATGATATCAGGACGCTGTTAATTTTGATTTTTACTCCACTCTGTCTTCATTCCAGTCTAACGGGACCTAAGTCAATTTCTTTCTTATTTTAAACTGTAGCTAGTTTACTTAGCGCCTGCAGTGATTGAAGTTGAAAAATCAGTTACGAGCGTAAGTTGTGTCACATACCCAGATGCCAGCTATTCTGTTCCCACTTCCATTTTTCTTTGTGGTTTCACTGTCGACGGGTTTTTGTCTTTTCGGGCGATAAATCGTTCAACCAGTTCTTTTATAGCCGTTTGAGCCTCTGTATTGATTTTTGCATATGTGAGCAAATAAAATAACCATATGCTGGCAAAATGTTTGCTGCTTATGATCTGAGGTACAGGATGATACGACATTTTGTGGGTTTAGTATCTGGGCCCCCAATTATATATAGTAATTTTCTTCATACACTCCTTTGGAATTGTTCCGAAATCTGAACAGAAGAGTTTTCGTGCTTAAAATGGGAGTGTGAAGTTTCTTGTTGCTAATGGTGTACATAACTCAACCTTCTGAAGGTATTTCACCAACGTTATTTCTTTGCAATTGGTTAATGGAATCCTTTGCTGGGCTTTTATCGCAACATTTCCATTTGTTGATGCGGTTTGTTTGAGACTATGTCTTTCAGTTCGGAAACTGTCTTTTTTATCCATTTATACATAAGACATTCTTTGCAATTTTTTTTAATGATATTTCCACTCTCCCGGTTTTTTCTAAGCTGAAGCACTGTATTTTGAGAGTATTTTGTAAAATAAACATCTTCAAAACTATGAAAGACAAAGCTGTGTTCCTGCGATCCAACGCGGATTGTATTATCCAACAGACAATGTACGGCTCATTTTGCCACCCAGTAGTTTCAAGTATATCGAGTTCTTCATCTCTTTCTTAGTTCTACAAGTATTCTAATGTTCCCTACTCAAACCGTATTCATCGTTGTTTGTTAACTACAGTAGAACTTCATTTTACGGTCGCTCCGTTAATACGGCCACCTCATGATAACGGTCACTTTTTTTGCAGTCTCCCGTTAATACGGTTAGCGGTCTATTTATTTCAAATTCTCAACTCATATAACCCTTTATAGTTTGCCCTAAACGCTCTAGTAAGCTTCCCCCTTTCTAATAAGCCCCACTTCTACCCCTTAAAAATGAAAAGATTAAAAAAAAACAGTAAAATATAAATGCAGCATTTAAAATATTTTCTATTCCCGTTATTTACATTTCTAATATTGATCTTCATGTGGGATAGGTCTAATTTTTATGCTTAGTTTGTTTTAAGTTTCTCAATGACTGCCTTTGACTTGTAAAAATTAGTCCCTTCTCTAATGAGCAAACTTCTCTCATAAACCTACCTCCCATCCCTTCCCTCTGGAGGTCTAGAAACTTAATAAGCTCCCCGGAGGTTTATTAGAGCGTTTACGGTAACCCCGTTATAAGGCCACCTAGAAAACCGAGATGCCTGTATCATGTTAGTTTCAATCTTTGTCATCAAACAGCTGTTTTCTCAGGTTTCATTATTGCGAATTGACAGCAAAATTTGTTTATCTAAATAGCGAAGCAATTGAGTCATGGTAACTAACAAAAAATATTTTGAAAACAAAAAAAAAATTAATATTCGAGTTATAATAGGCAGAAGGGCAGCCTGGCAAAGTGTTTTCATTCTTAAAATAGCTGACTGTTTTTGCAGCTCGTTTCTTATTTTGGTATTTACAGTTTTTCCAACAATTTTCACATCTGCTGTATATCCTTTTCTTGAGAGAACATGACCAATAATTCCTGTTCTTTTCTTTGTGGTGATGATTTAAAGCACTATTTGCAATTTTATCTACATTTTCAGTTGTTTAGTAGTGTTAACAATAACAATAAATAGTAATAATAATAATAATAGTAATAATAATAAGGTGCGAAACACATTGTCAGTACGTGCGACATGCTAGCGAAACGTGAACACAAACACCGCCATGACAAAGGTGTGTTTATACATCCACTGGCAACTGTGCAAGTTATATCACATACCATCCAGTGACAAATGGTACCAACATCGCGCCAAGAAAGTCCTCGAGAATGAGGAAATAAAGTTATTGTGGGACTTCAATGTCACAACCTACCTAGTTATAGAACACAGACGGCCAGATATTCTCACTAAGAAAAAACGAAGCAGTGCTTCATCGTTGATGTGCCCATCCCAGGAGACCATGGATTGGCAACAACGGAGGCTGAGAACATTACCATCAACTCGGAATTCAGGGTCAAAGTGGGGAGAATGTGGAGAGTGAGGGTGAAAGTAATAGTCATAACAGTTGGAGTCCTTGGAATGGTACCCAAGTAACTCCTGTATTTCCAAGTGAACATAAAAAAAAATTGACATCGGCGCCATCCAGGAAACAACTGTACTTGAGGGTGCCCAAACTCTGCGTAAGTTCCTCTCTGTCTGAAGTCTTAGACATCATGGAGAAGAATAACACTCCAATTTTTAACATCTTAAACTGTGCAAGCGCAAAAAAAAAATACTGATAATAATAATAATATTGATAATAACGATCTTATATAAAATTAAAAAAATACTTTATTTAACGTCAATTGCGAAGGAAGTGGTTGCCCATTCTTCCAAGCCAGAGGTTTATGTTTAGTCGCTCGACGGCTCAGATCTTGGCGTGAAAGCTTAAGTCGATTTTGCAGAGGGAGGAAAACCGGAGTACCCGGAGAAAAACCCTCGAAGTCAGATTAAGATCGATAAATCTCATCTCACATGCCGAGCCCAGGAATTGGGCAATACTGATGAACACTCTGCCAACCTTACGTCCGCTTTAGCGCTTATCCTAGAGTCCTAAGAGATTTAGAAATAAATAGATGTACTTACAGTTTGAGGATCTTAAGGAAAATGGTTGTTTAAGAAGTGCTACTGCAACGTATTTACCCTTATTAAGTTAATCAAAAAATTGACCTATCCTATTAATACCATAGCTAAATCCTTTTATGATTCTATTGGCCCAGGGTGCTGGCGCTTATCTCCAGTTTCCGTGGTGTTAAGCGCATATGGGTTTTCTCCTTGACCGGGCATAAGTCCATCATAAGTTAGCTCCCAGCAGACGCTAATACTCATTTACTTACCCCAGAAGGATTGCAAGTTGAGTTGGCTTAGGCGGCAAAGAAAGTCTCACAAATGTTTAAAAGTACCGGCATCGAATTGGATTTTGTGGTGGGAAAGCATATGTCTTACCAACTGCGAAAGCAATGTCCGCCTAATTGAATGCTAATGAAGCAGAATGTAAACAATAAATAAACTTAAACTTAAATAAATTTTAGCATTTATATAGCACTTTTTCCATGTGTTTATGATCAAAGGCGCTTTACAATGATCAGTACAAGTTTTGACAGTTGAGGGTCTTAGATAGTCCGCCGGATCGGAGCGGCTCACAGATAATATCATCAAGAAACGCTCTCAGAAAAACAGACAGACCACAACACCGGGAACACTACCCTACTCTTTCAACAAGTGCTTGGTTTTTTTAAGTCCCCCGATAGTGGGTCGAGAGACTGGACCTACGGTTTAACGTCTTTATCTGAGAAGACCTAAAGGTCTAACCATTTGCAGATGATAGAAGAAAGGCTGTACCTTCTCCTCAGTTATTTTAAGCTCCTGCGTTAGGATCCGGCCGGGAATCGAACCACGGCCTCCCACAGAGAAAAAGTACATGGCGCGATACCAACAGGGCTAACCAGACGGTGGTGATGTAAGGAAAGACACGTTTATATAGAGAGCTTTGCCTTCATCCATGTTAAGGACATTTCTGATTTATCGTAACTTCTCAGTCTTGTGCAATGTACTATTCTATATATGTTGTAAACCAGTTTTAAAGACGGTGAAAATCTGCCAAGTGCTGCTTTTCTAAGTTTGTTTGTACATCGTTAGACAATATGTCTTATTAGTATGACATTGTTTACCAGAACAAAGTTCTTACAGTCCAATATGCTAAACAATATTTCATATTAATTTTTTTCTATTTTTAAATTAGTGCTGTTCGAGCGAACCAAATATATTTTCCCATTAATTGGGTAGCGAACTTTACACAAAACTATTGAATGTTACATTAAGGGCCATTTATACAGGAAAAAAGGGGCGTCTTATGTGAGACACGTCTTAAATATGGCCCAAACTGCAAGTGCAAAAAGTACAAAGCAAGTCTTTGTGTCTTATTTTAGACGTGTCTTACATAAATTTTGGCTATTCTAAATTACTACGTGTCCTAAATAAGAGGTGAAAGATAAGTCCGCTCGACAGAAAAAGTCCTCTTAGTAAAAATGTTCTTCCTTCACAATTTGATAACGTAATTGATTTTACAGTGCTACAAAAGGTAGTCTAAAGAACCAGATGTTGGCAATTAATGAAGCATCATCCATCTGCAAAATCGGTTGTTCTACCAATCTTTCGATCGCTTTGCTCCGGTTCGTCTCGGATTTTAATTTTCAAATGCAACGCTATAAACTTTCTTAGTTTCCATCAACAGAAAAAAGAAACGACTTTCTGAAAAAGTTTTTTCTTTCTTAAAATGGCACATTTTCTCTTTTCTGAAATAGCCATTTTCGATTCTTGCTATTAAAGGTGTTGGTAAAGGCAACTCTAGCCTGCAAACGAGCCCTTATCAAATTAGAAGTGAACCATTAATATAAGATAACAACGTCTTATGTAGGACACAAACATATAAATGATACATTTCGTGACTTATTTGTTCTGCCATTGACAATAGGCAGTCTGTCATTCTGTTGATGCTCGACTTATCTGCAGCATTTGATACTGTGAACATTCAATTAGCTGTCAACGCTTTCTTGGGAAGAAATGGCAACAGCCAAGTATAAGATCGAGCAATATGTTATTGATATTGACACCTGGATGTTACTAGCTTAAAGTTGAACCAAGAAAAGTCAGAGTTACTTGTATTTACCTCCAAATTTTGTGCCGGACCCTACTTAGAATCTTTGTTAGTGGTGGACGAGCAAATTCGACCAGCTAAAAGTGCTAGGAATTTAGGTATTACTCATATCTGACATTAGATAAACAGGTAAATTAAGGAACTGCATCTTAGGAAAATTTGTAAGAAAAGGAAGTATCGCACCAAAGACTCCCCTGAAATTCTTATTTATGCGCCTGTCAGTTCAAAGTTAGACCATATTTTTTCACTACTTTATGGACTACCTACAAATTAGATACAAAAGTTGCAACGGTTACAAAACAGTGCAGCACGTACAGTAACTCTATCACGAAAATATGATCATATCACGTCAGTGTTAGTGAACCTCCATTGGCTTCCTGTTTATTACAGAATTGTTTTTAAAGTCATTTTACTTGTATATAAAGGCATTCACAACTTAGCTTCGTTATACACCATTGAGCTAGTTAGAGCGAAGACCTATTCGTAGTCACTTAGGTCAGCCCCCAAAAAAACAAATACCAAAACTTATAGTGATGGGTCTTTTTCGGTTGCTGGCCCAAAATTATGGAATAAATTACCAATAGAAATAAAGAATGGCAGTAATGGAAAGAGTTTTAAGCGTAAATTAAAGACTCGTCTATTTTATGCTTAGTAGTAACGTTTGACAACATTGTAAATGTTCTTCTCATTGAGATTTGTAAATAACTAGTTTTTCTTCATTCCATGTAATTAGTATCGTATAACTTGTTACAAATATTTAGTATACTTGTGTAAATTGCTTGGAACATTTAGAGGGTATGCGCTAGAGCAGTAAAGTATTATTAATGTTATTATCGTTATACATGTCATATTTTATGTGGTATAAATTCATGAACGTTACGAAAAATAAGGCTCATAATATGGTGCATTTTTAGCAATTTTGTAAACTCCTGAACAATTCCCGGGGAAGGTTGCATTCTTATCCTCCTGAAAGCGATAATGCCCACCATACTGTAGTAAACAAGGATATTTGCTTTTCTCATACAGCATTTCTATACTTTTGAAAAACAACCAAATCTCATAGATAGCGCGTGGCACATTTGTAAACTATATGTCCAAATCTCGAAGGAGATGTTATATGTATATTATACTGCACAGTAATTGTTACAGTTAGAGTTTATTCTTAATTTTCTAGAAATACAGCGGAACCCCGCGAGTAAGAACCTACTTTTTTGAGGGTTAGCCTAAACTGGTTCTTGTTTAAATGGTGGTTAACACCATTT
>JAOBRB020018370.1:0-10350 GCA_027575285.2 Zoanthus pulchellus | reverse complement strand
TTTGGAGCAGACCGAGATGCATGAGGCATGCCACACAAAGCAGTATTCCAAGAGTGAGACAAACGAAACCTCATTCCACCCATCCTGTTTAAGGATACCTATTTATCTGTTTATTCAACTGGATGTCCAATATTCACCATTTTCTAAACCGTTAGATTTAAGTCCCACAGTCCGGAGTTAAGCAGCTTTGCTGTTTTGTTTTGTTTTTCAACGACAGTCATTTTTGCCAAAATAATATTACTTGTTACTGTTCTCTCTTTTACCAGACTATGATGAAAAACGTTTTTTATTTATTTTATAAAGTTGTTATTTTCCGAAAAAGACAACATACGAAGCAAGACAGCTCATCATATTGCTTGCGTCATTCTTGTACTTTCTAGAACCAATCAAAACGCACGTTATATCTGACAAGGACCAAAATTTTATCAAGAACATAAAGCATTTCTAAATATTTCGTAGAAAATGTTTTCAATGATTTGGTTAGCTTCATAGAAAAACATTCTATCTGCTCATATAATTCATTGCGGAGAAAACTGAAAACTCTGATAACCTGCACAAAGTAGAAGATCGTCAATCAAAAATCTGGTTTTTCGTGTTCGCGTTCTTTTTTCTTTAATTCCTAGTTGTTATACTTTTATGTTACCATTTAAACAGCAATTTGCAGCGATTTACCAACAAAATTCCAGTAAAGAGTTATTTAAATAATATTCAGCTGATTTCTTCGAGTTATTTTGCATTTTTGTCCATCAAATAGTCTTTAATGAATTCAGTTGTAAAACATATCTGCCAAAAAAACGTCTTTTCATGTAGAACCAAAAATAACTGAACCCCCTATTTAGAAATCTTACTCGAGGCAGGGTATTCAAGTTATAATCAAAAGAGTAGAAAAACTAGAAGTCGTAACTCCATCCATCTCATTCTATAAGATAACAGTAGTACGCGGGCGGACGTGATTGGTGCAGTTGGTAGTATCTCTGCTTTGCAGCCATAAGGTCTGCACTTCGATTCCACCAGTTTTGTAGAGTTTCGAATATTTATGTGACCTTCTTTTCCGCCTGAGCCAACTCAGGATTAGTGTCCTTACCAGGGGGAGCCAAAGACTCTTATCCGCTCAACACTACGAAAACCGGAGATAAGCGCCAGCTATATGGGCAACTAGGCTCGTAAAGGGTTTAGCTATAGTACCCGTAGCAAACGATCAAAGTACTGAGTTAGTAATCGACCTGTGTCAAAAAAGATTAGTTCCTTCACTTCAAATTTTGTTTCTTTTTCTTATATAAGGGTCTTTGTTTTATGTTTTGTAGAACTTCTTCGCTCTTGTTTCTCGCCATTTGGTATGAGCAGTGGCCGCATTACCAATCGACAACTGAAAGCGTCATCTTCATGGGACAGAAATCACGGACCATCACGCGCTCGGCTGCACATCCGCAAACAGGGCTCTCGTGTTGGCGCATGGTCAGCTAGACACAACAACAACAAACAGTGGTTTATGATCGACCTCGGACATCCAAGTAGGATCTGTAAGATCGCAACACAAGGTCGCGACGACACGAATCAGTTTGTGAGGAACTATTACCTTTACTACAGTCAGAATGGTCGTTCATGGCACAAATTTAAAGAAAGAGGGAAAATCAAGGTGAAGTAGCTCTCCTTTCTGTTTCGTGAGAATATTTTAGCATGATGTTCCAATTCTATCTTCGTTTTTATTTCGTGATCTTAATAATATTACTAAACCCATTAGAAACTCTCTCCATTAACCATACTGTACATGAAACCTTTACTCATTTACTCATATCCTTGCTTGTTTTATATTGATCCATCCCAAAGTTCTGCAACCGATCAAAGTTACATTTTTTCTGGTAGTTTAATTGGGTAGAGTCCGCTACGAATCTGGTCATAGTAGCCATTATAGTGGATTCCAATTAGCTACTAACACGTTTGTGCTATCTATACTTGATTTCATCTTTGTTTGTAGCAATAATGCCCAATATAGTGGCTTCAAGTTAGCTACTAGCACGTTTGTGCTATCTAAACTTCATCTTCATAGCTATAGCGCCCAATATAGTGGCTTCAAGTTATTTCCTAACCCGTCGTTCCTGATGTGGACTGGTTAGGAAACTTAGAAAGTTACAAAGAAGATTACAGTTTTTCTTTGTTTCACATTTTGTGCACGGTCACGGCTAAGATCTTTTGTTCTAGGTTTGATGCTTCATTAGTCTATTGGCTGGTTGCACATTTACATCTCAAAACCTTAGATTATTTGTGCAGGCTCAACGTAATATTCCAATAGGGAAAAAGAGAACAACATAGAGCAAAAAAAACCATCAAGTTTTCAAACCATTTGACTCTTCTAACTTTGAACAGAAAAGATGCGATTCAGTCGGATATCATAGCATGATTTCAAAATTGTACGAGTGCGCTGTACTAGTTCGATTTAAAGTCACAAGTATGATCTCAGACCAAATTTTCACCGCCATAAGTTCAAACACCAATTAATTAATAAAAATAGTGTGATTACGGACACAAAATAGTGCGAGTTGCGGTTGTAAAGTAGTGCGATTCACACAGAACTCGTATTGACAGCAACCAATCAAATTTTAGGAATTAACAATAATTTCAGAATAGATATAATTTAGGAAGTATTTTGGAACCTAATAGAATATAAAAGTCAGAAGGAAAGTGATACTCAGGCTCTATCAGAATGAGGAGATTCTCATTTAGAAATTGAAGAACCATCTATATATTTCGAAGTTTTAAGTTCTCCAGAGTGAACTAAATCTTGTTCTCAATATCTTTTCTTATAGCTTTTCCGTGGAAACTTTGACAGATATTCAATAGTTGAAAATCCGATTAACCCCGCAATCAATGCAAGGTATATCAGAATTAACCCAAGAAGTTGGCACAGTCATATTTCTATGAGACTCGAGTTGTACGGATGTAAAGCTGGTACGTTCGCAGGTTGCATCATACAAATAAAAGTTTAAAAGATTAAAAACGCTGTGACTCAAACCTTAACTTTAGTTTTAGTTTTATCATGGTATATAGTTCTTTTTTATATAGCTTAGTTTATGTTAATACAATACCTAACCTTTTTATTATAAAGTTTAGTAAAACTTTTCTGACTTAAGAAAAGGATTAAATGGCACCTATAGAATACTCTTTTGTTATTAAATAGCCTACCAGCCTCGTTTCGAGTAACTTATACTCTTAATAATCTAAAACTGCCTTGAGAAGATACAGCAAATGATTACACTTCTCATCCTTTCGGCTAAGGTCGTCAAACCATAGGCCGCCCACAGAGACTAACCTGTGTTTTATGTGCCACGTGACGGTCTTCGTCCACTTTAGGGTGTAAGAGAACAAAACTACTGAGGCTATCTTAGATACAGAAAAATGATACTAAAATGGACGCCATTTCCAGTGAGGTCTATTCGATTAGAATAAATGATAACATGTGATCGCCAAAAATTCATGTTTTTTTGCTATTTTGTGGAATCTTTAAAATAAGTTGCATTGACTTTGTAATTGTACATCAATTGATCAAGTTATCCACTTGGTTAAGCTCCGTCAACAATTCTCATTCATTTATGTAATCCGTTTCTTAACAAACAAGTATATTTTCTTATTTGACTAAGAAAATTGTTACCCAAGTATACCTTAGACATTCTCGCTTCATCCTTGCAGATTATCCTGAGGTTACACGACCCAAATTAGATGCTGTAGTCCAATATACTCGTCGTGGAACATCAAAAGTTCTCTTGCGGTGCAAGTTTACTGTTCGCGCACGCAAGCGCAGAGGAATTGTAGCTTCAGTAACCTGGAAGGTCAACAAACGAGTGACTAGACGATACCAAACTATAAACAAAAACTACGCACTGTTAGTGGAGAATACGTACGGATTTAAAGCTGGAACTACGGTAGGTTATCAGTGATATCCAGCTCTTGAGCAATGTATTTTCTTCCGTTTTTACGATTTCTAATGAGTGAAATTGGAGTTACTTTTAGTTAAGTTTCATTCATAATTAAAGAAATACTACATTTGTCTATCGTCTTAAAGCAGTCGTTTGTTTATAACATATCAATGTTTCTAATGTTGTTTCCAAAATGAATGTCGTTTCAGAGAACAGATTCTTTCACAGTACAGAAGATAAAAGGCCCTTTTCTAAACGATTGTCAATAAATAAAGTTAATAATTTTTCTGAATCTTTCATATTTAAGAAACTGTTCCAGTATTGAGATACATGTAAACTAATGTTATCGTTTTTATCAGGTCTCTTGCTACATCTCAGTCAGGTTTGGCAAGGGGAAAGACTGGTCCATGCAGCAGAAAAGCAAACCCTTTTTTGCTGGAATAAAGGTAATATACACCAAATGTTCGTTGATAAATAAATGCAATAACACCTGATCTTCCTTTGGACTGCGATATCGAATTTACTACATTTTCTTTGTGGTGATGTAGGTGCATCCGCAGTCACTGTTAATGAGTGACTCGTCAAGCTGGAAGCCAATTCTTATTACAACATCATTACCTATTCCCTGCCATCGCGGACGGAAGGGCTGCAAACTCAAAGTTGATATCCATCGTCACAGTGCTTTTGTCACTGACAAGTGTCATCTTGAGATCACTGAGAGAAACAGAAAGAATTACGCTTTGTATGTGAAAGCAGTCAAAGACTTTAGGAAACTTGGAAGACGAAAAGTCTATCTTAGCTTTAAACGAATCAAACGAGCCGCAGGACTTAATCGCTTTTGGGTTGGATACAAGCCTAAATCTGTGCGAGTATGTAAACATTTCTTTGTCTTTTATTATTGTTTTGTTTGTTTATATATTTCTTTGTTTGTTTATTTATTTTTGTTTAATATATCACTGTATTCTTACTAATACTGCAATTGCTACTCTTACTACTACTACTACAACAACAACAACTACTACTAATCTTGCTATTATTACTAATGCTACTACTAATATTACTACCACACTTACTACTACAACTATTACTACTATAAAGAATGTTTAATTTTTACTGGAATTTTTGATTTGTTATTGAAATATAACTCAAAATGGAATATGGAAAATGTTTTATAGCATGTCAATAAAGGATGTTACTCCTACTAATACTGTTAAAACCTTTGCTACTACGACTACAACTACTACTACTTCTACCACACTAGCTGTAATGGCTCTATGGGAATCGATTGTGACTCTACCTATGTTGGTGAGACGGGAAGGTCCCTTAGAAAAAGAATCGCAGAGTATTTGCGACCTAGCTCAGTAGAGAAATTGGAAGTCGCGACACATGTCTACAAGAACTTCAGATCATCAAATCTCTATGGATACTGTCGAAGTTCTCGATAGCGACCTTAAGCAACTAGGACGGCGACGCCGACGAGGACGGCAGAAAACAATAGAAAATACAATGCAGCACGTTGGAATGCAGCGAGAGGAGCAACCGTTTGGCCGTTTTGGCGGAAGGCCTAAGCATCACTGGTCACCCCAAGTCTCTGCATTTTGCTTTTGTTACTACAACTCTTTGTTTTCTTCAATAGACGAATATTTACGGTATATCACTCTATTATAAAGAAAAACTTTTAATGTTATATTCATGTCAAATTGTATAGGCAATGAATGTAGCAAATTTTATATGCAGCGGTTAACTACGGACTTTATTCTCAACGTTTTAGGTTTCTGTAGTTTCAAGAGGAACTAAGTTGTGCCGTTCGACCGGAGACCCACACACCCTTACGTTTGATGGAAAGTAAGAATACCTATTACTTTGTTTCTCGTTTTAGTTTTGGTGATTTGGCTTACAATTCACGTACATGACATAACATCAAGACAGCTCATATGTATAGTATAACTACTTGCAGCCATTTAAAATTAACATTAATGCAAACGATGTCCTTAACAAATACGATGCCCCTCAAATCTATCTCAATAACATTAAATGCTATGTGAAGAATACTCACCGTAAAAATTAGTGTGCTGTGAGATCACTACGTAACTGATGTCTTTTGTCCCTTTTTTTAAAAGGCTTGTAATTTAACACACCTTGTGTTTCGAAAAAGTGATCTTCATAATTATGAAGATTTTACACAACGTTTGTTGAGTTACACATCTTGATATGTGTAATACCTCACCTTGAGATTTACCGCACCTTTTCGTATTCGTTTTAAACATACCTGTTCCCGTGTAATAAAAAGGTGTATTTTGTAACATGTTGATGATTTCGCTTCACAGCCTCTTTTGGTTTGCAAAACACACCAAAAGCTATGCTTAGTTTTAATTGAAAGGTGAAAGGTGTGTAAAACAACACAAATTTTCACAACACACCAAAAACTGTGTTAATTTTAATTGGGCTTCTTCCTCGACAAAATTAAACCGCTTTTCAACAAGCGCTAGTTTTCACATAAAAATGAACATTATCATAGTTAAAAATATTCTGCTATTATATTATCGTAATATTTATGAAAACTTTTTACATCAAAGTTAATGCTGTTTTACTTTAAATTCGTTAGGAACCTTTGAAATCAAAGACCAGTGTCCAGTTCGTTTCAAACATTCTCAGCTCTGTTCAAAACATCTCTTTAATAATAATAGTAATCTAATGTATGTTAATAATAATAATAATAATAATAATGATACTTATTCAACGTTAATTGCGAAGGAAGTGTTTTTCCATTCTTCCAACCCAGAGGCTAATCATAATGTTTAATCGCTCGACGGCTCAGATCTTGGCGTGAAAGTCGAATTTGCAGAGGAAGAAAAAACGGAGTACCCGGAGAAAAACCCTCGGATTCAGATTGAGACCGGCAAATCACATGCCGAGCCCTGGAATCGATCCCAGATCAAAGAGGTTGGAGGCACGATTGATGACCACTGTGCAAACCGGACTCCCCTTTTCTCACAACCAATCAGTTTAGTGTGTATTGTCCTAAGTACTATACATAATTAAACCTTATCAAAGATAAAAATGTCTCAAGGTATCTTTGTCTTATCAATGTCCGTAAAGTAAAAACACGAGTTCTTTTAGAAATCGAATTTTTCCGAGAAAAATATCTTTAAGAACATTTCCTAACATTTTAGGAAATTGCGTTTAATGCAAATCGTGTCAAACTTCAAGATTTTGTTTTTTATTTTTTCCCAATATAAATAGCGGCAGCAACTGACGACGTCAAATTGAGCCATAATAAATGAACCAGAGAGTGTCGTCAAGTACTTTTAATAGACTTACATGCTATTTATTTCTTATTAATAGGTATTACGATCTTTTGAAATACCCTGGGGATTACGTTCTTGTAAAGAGCATCAAACAGCATTTTGAGGTGAGTCTTTCACAGTGCATTTTTCTAAGCAAAGGGATTCATATGCAAATTAAATATAATATACATTTGTCTGCTTGTCGCTAGACAAATGTTATTGCTAATCAACGTAATAGAAACCTGTTCACAACCAAATCCTCGTTCATCTTTGATAGGCCGTAAATTGACCTACAAAAAACAATCAGTTCCTAAAGGCAGCTCTTTTGGTAAGAGCGCTGCCTCAATATTGAAGCGGTTCCCGCTTCGGTTCCCACTGAATCTTGATTATATTCTTGGCTGCTTTTGTTGCACTTGCCTAATTGCGTACTTTACGTAAGGAGTGTCTACCCAAAGTTGTTAGAGTGGACTGGTTTTCTTGTTGATTAAACCCCATTAAACTTAGTTGTTTCCATCTTTTTACTACAGATCCACGTTCGAATTTGGCCTTGCTGGAGGGTGGTTTGTAACTGCGGAATTATGATACGATATAAAAACGACGTGGTGGGAATCGATATGTGCCACGGTGGAAAACCAAGGGTGATACAAAGATCGCAAAGATCCCTAGGAAACCGTATACGAGTTACACGGAGAGGCACTGGAAAGTCTACTAGATTCAAGGTAATTATCAACCGTTAGAGCTGACTTTGTTGACATCTAAAATACCAACACTAGTAGATAAAGTACAAATTCGATATCCAACGAGGTCTTTTGATAAATAAGGATTTGCTTAAAGACTTGCGTAGGAAAACTAAATATTAAAACTTGCTGCCTCAAGGTTGATGATTTACACAAAATATTCAATGAGTCGCACTGTATAAAGTGTAAGGTACTACGAACTCACAATAGAGCTATCACTTGAAGGAGAACTGAATGCCAAAACTAATCCATTTTATTTGAACCTTTTTGTTTAGTTATTTTTTTCAAACTAGTCAAATCACATTGAGAAAATAAATAGAGAAACTCTCAAGAAAATGTTTGATACTGTGGTCGCAAATGACGTTGTCAGCGATAAGGTATGGCGTAAGTTATGATATTCAGAGCTTAAATATGGCTGCTGGCGTCGAATTTTTGATATTGTTTTGGTGATTTATGTTATTTTTACTTTAATACCAGCCATCAGCGGCATAGTACTCATGATTTCTCCTCGTTTTAGTCTTCCTAATATCGTAACCTACGTCATAAATAACCGCTGACACCACATATTGAGCCGCCGATCAAATATTGTCTATTTGTTAAAAAACATCAATTTTTTCTGAACTGCTCGGCCAACAGTGTAAAAAAGACTAATACAACGTTTATTCACCTTTAAATTATATGTTTGACAAAGATCATTATTATACTTTGATAGGTGCTGGTTGCCTGGAAAAACCAAAGGGGCTAAACTAGCAATACTACCAGAACTCTATTGTTTTCAAAACAAGTTAGAGCATGATTGGTATCTTAAGTGGAGTAAAAAGAAAACAATAGAGAATATGACCAAAAAGAAAATACGACGAAGCCAGAAAAACACTATAAAGCAGATATATTACACAGGATACTGAATGAAATTCTGTTAATTTGGCTATGAACGTCTTCATGGAAAGAGATTTTAGATCTTTGTCAATTTAATTCCAAATTTTTGCTCCCTTAAATTTATAACAGTTCTTATATGCCTAAATTTTCAAACGATTAAAGTCAAATTTAGGGTTCAGTGCTGCTTTAATTACCATTTAGTACCAATTCCTCTGAATGTTTAATCGTGTACCAAGGCGTGAAACTTTGAAGTTGTAGTGTTTTAAAAGCTAAATCCTTATACGAGCCTACTGGCCCATGGAGCCGGCGCTTATCTCCGGTTTCTGTAGTGTTAAGCGGATGAGAGTCTTTGACTCCCCCTGGACAAGACACTAATCCATCACAGTGTTTTAAAACTTGTTTTATAGTGGATGTTTCACGGTGACGCGAAGTTCGTAAAATACTGTTTTGCCACTCGAAAATAAAATTCATATCTTCAAGCCGCCGTGTGATGTTCTTTTTATTATATAGACACAAATGTTTTTCGGAGGGAGGGAAATTACTGAAATTACATCATCGATAAACTCACGTGTGAGATTATGGAAAATAAACCACTCGGGTCCCGGATGTAGTTTTTATGAATTTTACGAGTGGCATATTTTCCAGCAAAACACTCGTGTCTATACAATAAATATTTATATATTTTACACCGTACTTACTGCATGCAGTATAGAACACTCTTTGTGCGTTTTTCTTTATATTCTAAATGGACAATATTGCAAACGTTAAAAAATAAGGTCCTGTTTATCTTTGTTTATGTGTTCTATCTCAACTTTCTCCATCAGGCATTCTTAGAGACGGGAGACTACATTAGCTTCTTTTCCAACCCGCGGTATGTCAATCTGTACTTGTACTTAACAGCGGCTCATAAGAATGCCATTAACGGACTGTGCGGAAATTATAACGGAAGAGCAGGTGACGACCTTGGAAGGAGAGGAGTGTACGGATTTGCGGCTAAATGGAGGTAAGTAAGACACTGACAGATTTAAACCATCTTGAATATGAGTAATGTATTGTTTTTTGAAAAATTGAACTAACTATAACAACGATAATTAGTGGAAAGCTAAAACTAAGCTAGTGGCTCGTGGAGCGGGCGCCTATCTTCGGTTTCCGTAGTGCTAAGCGGGCTAGAGTCTGTGAATCCCCCAGTACGGGACACTAATCAATCGCAGGTTAGCTTCAAGAGATTCTGGTACTCTACCCCTGAAGGATGGAAAGCTGAGTTGGCCTTGGCATAAAAACAAACTACCAGGATCGAACTGGGGACCTTGTGATCTTACCAGCTGGTTCGACCAAGTCTGCCTAATAGTTATTATAATATAACAATATAAATCCATATCCGATGTAGAAATTTTGAAAAATAAAGTTAAGAACTAAGATAAAGCTCTTCAACATCAACGTCGAACCCATACAGTATACGGTACTTTTTGCTTGGAGGTAACATGTGAATTAGCAAGGAAAATCCAACTATTTATTCATAAGTGTCTCCGAATAATCCTT
>JAOBRB020018260.1:0-16037 GCA_027575285.2 Zoanthus pulchellus | reverse complement strand
TATTGCACAACTGTAAAGATATTTGTAATTCGTTCTGATGATGGTTTGAACCTAAACCGAAATATAAACGTATTCTGAGTACCTTATCTTGTTTAACTTAAATATTAAGTTTCCAAGAATGTTCTTCGGAATTGTATTTTTCTTTATTTTCTTCATTTGTCGGCTGGTTCTGGATATTATCGCCTCGTCTATTCAGTATTTACATTTCTCGTTCATTTTATTGCCTGCTCCGAATGATGGTGAACTCGCCCCAAGTGAAGTCGCCCCATCCACAAGTGAAGTGGCCCCATCCTTAAGTGAAACTTGTCGCCCCATACACAACTTCCCCTGCTTTTTTTTATCTTTTTTAGACAAGCGTGTGAGGTATTTTGAGTTTCCCGCTAGAAGAATGAGAGACCCTGAGACTGAGCGTAAGTCTGGCCTAAAATTTGAAATCTTAATATTCATTGTCTTACAGATCTTATACCTTTTAATTTTTTCCGAGAGTAGGTAACAGCTCTGACTGAAGTAATAGAAGAACTAGAGCTGTGTACATCGAGAAATCGGTAAAACTAGTTCCCAGTCGACACTCCAACGACTTGAAATCGAGGGTGCTAAAGCGGCCGAAATAAAATGGCTTTGAACAGCTTTGGAAAAGTTTGGATGAAAGGATGTTTTGTGCAACCATGAAAAACAAAACTGTCATTCCAAAGTTAAAAAGACGCAATATCGTGTTTTAGATATTCTGATTCTGCGGCTTGGAAAAGGATTGTTAATATTGGCCTCACAATGTCTCTACAAGATATCAAAGCAACAACCTCAAATCGCAGACGTCGATCCCCTCGAACTTCAAAGTCAAACGAGAATATTGTTAAAATGTCAAATCCGGATAAGCCATTTCAACGAGAGAACAGTGGAATGATTAAAAAGAATACTTCTTCAAACGTGAGTTTAGATTGTTTATAGGTTTTGTGAATAGAGCTTACTCGTGTGTTTGTCTGATCTTCATTGGGCTTAGTAACCGGCGTAACTATGTTCTTGGTTGAATGTTTTTGTTGAATTTAAGTTTAGATGGTCCAAATCGTATGTTGCTGTAATCATATGTTATGTCAATATTATTTTTAAACAATTCTTTTTATACAGTATATGTCAACGCGCCTTAATTTAATCGCAAAATGATCACCGTCACGACAGAATAAAATGGTTATTAAGTTGCAAGTTTTGGCTTAAATTCCTGAACTATTTGGAAATATTCAGTTGTTTGAAGATTGGATGATTTTTTTCTGTTTCAGAATATACACCGAACAAATAGCAGGGACAATGTTCGTAAGTTGGTAGAAAAAGAAGGACGTTCAGCCAGGAACTTAGTAACCTGGTCCGTTCCCGTGTCAGATACGATTGAAGGTATAAAAATTATAATTTTAGTCTCTAAAATCTGAACCTATATGTTGGTCAAATAACACCCATGAAGAAGTAAAAACTTAAGGTAAATAAATATTGAACACATTTCAAATATGCTTTTATACAAATACTGTATGAATAACTACAGAGCTGACAAGTGACAGACTTACAGATCATCTGTAGCAGTGGCTCACTAATAATTTTTGTATAAATTAGAAATAAATAGTGGAAAACTTTTGTACTGGCGCATAAATTTTGCCCTACTGTATAATATTTATAAAATAAGTGAGAACTTCAGTTAATATAATACCTACATAAAATACGTGATTCTGATTGGTTGATGGACATGGAATCTTTTCTTAATTCATGCAATTAATTAATATCACGCATACTATTAATCAGTTGCTTGGATCTGTATCTTAGAGGTCTTCGGGCATGTGTACATTTTCTAAAAGGTTTAAGGTGTATTATAGTCATGGAGGATTTCAATTGTAAAGAATCAGGTATTTTATGTAGATATGATACTAAAAGAAAATAACACCTTTGTTATTGAACAATTAATGAAAAATACTGCTTGTATTTGATGAAAGTGAGCTAAAACCACTTGTGCTTCAGTTTCATCAAATACATTAATTATTTTTCATTAATTCTTTTTAAGCAGTGTTATTTCCAATACAAAATCTCTGTATTGGGGCATACTGTTGTTTGATCATGCAAACTGAACTTTATCTGGACCGCAACTTCTGTGGTTGATAATATTAAAATGGCATGCAGACATAAGTATGCCACGGTAAGGAAATGATCCCATAATTTCATGCCTATAATAAATGTATGCCAATGCAAAACCTTGGAAAAGTGGGAACCATTTTTTTAAGTTGAGGAGTTAGAAGTACAGCTCATGAGATACAACTTTCCCACCAGGGGATATGTTGGGAAGAGATAGTATCTTGTATTATCGCCTTTTCTTGGCAAAGTTGGGGCAAAACATTTTTTGTTTCATATGCACTTTAATATACATGTGCTAAAAATCCCTACATCACTTTGCATATCGACATATGCTTGTGAGCAAACTGAACAGCAGCATGGCCTCATGGCAAGTATGATATGCCAAGTGACATACTGTAAGATGAAAACCATGAATAATTACACAGAATATACAAAAACTGAATGGTTATAAATTGCAATTATTGTATGAAATATAAAACAAGATAGAAAGGTTTTTAAGACACTAGTTAATTAAAACTTTGTTACTGCAGTTTCACACTTGACAAGATCATCAAACTAAAATTTAAAATTCTGATTATTTTATTTATAGAAGATTGCCATTTGTGCTGGGCTTGTAATTGGTGTAAAAACGTTGTTCTCATGCCAGCATTTTGTGACAAGCTTGGGTCTGTTGTTAAGTAAAAAAATGTGGAATGTTTCCATTAGACAAAGGTTGCAGTTTAATTTGCTTCCTTTATATGCGCTTGCTCTTGTCTCAATTGGCCATTCTATGTTGTGGTTGATATTTTAGTCCTTAAGTTGCCAAATGTATTTAGAGAGAGCTGTGTTGTGTTCATTCACCCAATTGATTTTTACAGATACCACATATGCCTCGGTTGTCCAATTGAAGGGTCTTGTGCAAAAATGATTTAAGTACCTTTGTATGAAAAGCTAAATTCTCCTGATGATTAACTAATTTTTGTAGACATGAACTTAGAGAGAAACAAGAACTTGATCAAAAGTCATTTACATTGTTTTTCACTAGACCCTTCAATTTACTGAACAGTAAATCAGAAAACAGAGGCACATGTTATCTGTAGAAAAATCACTTTCAATATTTTGTAGGTTTTCCAAGAAAGACCAAACCAAAGTTTGGAGGACATAAAAGGCCTTCTACTCCTGAGAAGTCAGGTTCATCAGAGCGTGAGGGCTCACCAGCCTCTAAACAAGGTTCTAAATCACCTCAGCGGTTGCACATGATAAGGAAGCTGTCTGGCAGCTCATCAGGCAACAGGAAAAGTGATTTAAGAGCTCGATACTGGTGTTATTTGTTCGATAACCTTAAAAGAGCAGTTGATGAGATCTATTGCACTTGTGAATCAGATAAAAGCACTGTTGAATGCCAGGTATTATAAAGAAATGATGAATCCCCAAATATCCCTTTCTCACTCTTAAGTACAAAAGTAATACACCATCATGTAATAAATTGTATTTAACAAATAAAAACACATGTAGTAATTAAGTAAAAAAATAACAGATACTTCAGATTATACCAAATATCTTAAAAAGGCCTGGTTCAGACGTTGTATTTCTTATTTGACAAATCCAATGCAAATGAGCAAAATTCTGTAATAATTAACAATTAGACCTCAAGGACGAATGGACTACGAGTAATAGTTCATGAGGCCGTAGGCCTAATGGACTCTTTAAAGTCGTAGTCCATGAGGCCGAGAGGTCTAAATGTTTTAGTATCACCTAACTAGTTGGACAGAAAAAGCAATAACTGGCAAAAAAATAAAAAGCAATAACTGGTTTTCAAAACTGGCGAATTTCGCTACTCGATGACTATTACTAATAGACCACTAGTAGCGTAGCCGATCAAAATGCTGGATTTGCATTAGTCCACTAGTTGGGTGATACTAATTTATGTTATCCATTCTTTATCTTGCTTTATCTAGTAAATAAATGTGACATTCTAATAACATTGGAGGAAGCATGGTGCAGTGGTTAGAGTTGCCCAGGGCTTTAAATGCAGAAGACCCGTGCTCGATTCCCTGACTCTGACCACTGAATAAATTATCCTCTGTGATCCCTGGGACAAATTTACCCAACTGGTTATAGCCAACTGGTTTGCCTCCTACCAGTTGGGATTCTTAATTGGGGAAAAAGGAGGCTTTTAATATGACACTGAAAAGTCCCTTTGGGGAGTTGTCATTAAGTATGTATTTATTTATTATTTATTTGTTTGGATACAAAATTCCTCAAATCTTTTAAGAATAAAGCACAAAAAAGTAATTTTGTCTGTATTCTCCAAGGAGTTGAGTGATTTTTGGCAGAAAGGCAAATGATCTAAATTGCTCTTTTCAGATCAATTTTGTGTAAGTGTAGGCTAGCGAGAGCAATCACTCACCTCAAATGGCAAGGTCGGAGTGTAAGCCTTTTGTGAAAGTCGTCATCACTCGTGTAAAATAATACCATGATACCATTACTAAGAAAAAAATCACACCCCAGTTAACTTACACAGTTGATTCATGAGCTTTTTTTCACTATCCAATGATTTTGAAATGGCAAGCGCTGCTTTATGGTACCAATCAGATCTAGTATAAATTGTCTAATACAGGGTTGCCACAGGTCAGGGAAAAGTCAGGGAAAAAAAATATTTTTCCAAGGTCAAGGAAAAGTTAGGGATTTTGATTTTCGTCAAAGAAAAATTGTTGAAGGTAAAAAGTCAGAGAAAAGTCATGGAATTTCTTTGAGGACTGTTTGGTGTTGCTTTTGCAGAACAACTTTTACATTATGCATGCACCTTACCTGATTGCTATGAAACAGTAATCAGTGTTATTATGTAGCATAATTTGATAAAAAGGAGGTAAGGATGGCTGTGAGATGTGATTGGAGGTCTTTATACTAAAAAGTGTATCTTTTGTCAGGGAAAAAGGAAATTTGGTTAGGGAAAAGTCAGGGGATTTTGAAATGGAACCTTTGTGACAACCCTGTAATATCGAAATGACTATAATATTTGGTTTGAACATTTTGTAGGAAGTGATTATGATGTTGGAGCAGTGTAGACGTGATTTCACTGCCTTGATTGATAGAATAAAAGTCCAGGATGCATTTGAGAAGGCTGATCACAAGGACAGGTACATAACAGAATTTACAAATAATTAATATAACTTTAAACAAAATTATATCAAGTAGAAGTTAAATTTAATCAATTTCTGGAGTTTTGAATCTTCTTGGTTGGTAAGATCAGTTGAAGAAGGTATTACCTTCTCAAACTTTTTTGCCTATCACAGTTTCAGCAATTGTATCCTTCAGTATGTACAGTAAGCGGCTTTGTATGAATTGCTAAATTCTCCCAACAATTATGAAGAGGTAATAGGGAGAGCCTTGGGAGAGTTAAGCATTGCATCAAAAGTCACTTATGTTGTTTTTGCACACAAGAATTGATGGAAACACTTGGACTGAAGGATACAGTTGTTGAAACTGTTAGGCAAAGAAGATTGAGAAGAGTGGGAAAATCAGGGATTCTGACAGGAGACCTCACAGTTTAGTCAAACACGCACAGTTCACAAATCCCACAAAATGGAAAAACATTTATGCAAAAATTTATTCATAATTATTAGTTTTTCTTTGGAATATTAAGATTTCTAGGGTATTTGTTTACCTTTGTAAAGACCTAAGAGTGTCCACACTTCGGTTGAAAATTTCATCTATCAATTACACGAGAAAGACATTCTTGCAGATTGCGTTATATTAAAGTAAAAAATGAAATATGCTCAATGAGAAATTGGTTGAATAGCTGCTATGCTTCACTTTGTGTTTAAGCAGTGCTTTGATTTCATGGCATAGATGTCTTTTCTTCACTGATATTTGTGGTAGGTGAAAAGGATGCAACTGAATAAAATCATGCTATAAATATTTTATTTCAAGAGCAGTACAACTGGTTGGCCAGAATCTAATTAAGAAATTTTAAAAAATATTAACAATTAACCTGTAAAAGAGTGCATTAGGTTCTAAGTCCATGCTTAACAGTGTACAATAAAAATAACTTGCATAAAAGGTGGTGTAAGAAAAAAAAGAGAATGTTAGTGGTACAGAATATTGAAATATATACAGTGAACAAAAGAGATTTGTATGCGTGATAGGGTGCTTGCCTCAAGTCACTCAAGTGTTTTTTGTTTGCTTGTATATAATTGCTTTAGCAAACATAGATTCAGTATAAAATAGGTTCATACCAATATAAAAAAAGGAGAAGCAAAATCTAGCCATAAATTGATGATGAAGAAAAAATTTGAGTATATTATGGCAAAAGAAAGTACGACAAAAAGAATTATGTCAATGTTTGCTTATGTTAGAAGTGGGAGACCAAATATTCTGTTTGTTTATACAATATTGTGCTATCCCACTCATTTTTCCAAACAATCACCTTTTTGTTACTATTACTGGTTCACAGAAAGTCTAAAAAAAGGAATACTTTCATTTATTTTACACAGTCTGATTGTATTACAATCAACTGGAGTTTAAAAACCCTGGAGGAAATTATAAATTTTCATAGAAACTAATTTCGAAGCCATTGGTATATGGTTTTATGTCAACCTTGGTTTAATGGCTAATAAATTCTGACCATAATTATGGATATATGGATGCATATTTTAATCAGAAATTAGAAAAAGAAAAACTTGTTGACAATGCTATAAAAAGAATACTCCCCAAGAACGTCACTGAATCACTACTATCACAAGGCTCGCATTTAGCACATCTTTACGTCGTACCGAAGGTGCACAAGAAGAACCTCTCAGGTAGACCCATACTATCCGCAACAGGAACATACAACTTTCAGCTGGCAAAATGGCTTGACAAAAGCTAAAACCTCTCTCTCTAAATCGTCATAACATCACAGACGTTTTTGAATTTCCAGAGGAAATTACTGAACTTGATTTTAGCGAGGATGATCTCTTCATATCTTATGACATAAAATCTTTGTTTACAAATGTGCCTTTAGACGAGACTATAGAATGATATACTTGCTACTAAGGCTTTTTCTGACAATTGGTTCAATAAAGCTAATGGCCTAAATATCACCAAATCTGATCTGCTAGAACTAGCTACCAAAGACCAGCTCTTCCAATATAATGGTGGACTGTACAAACAGAAAGATGGAGTAGGCATGGGGTCTCCCCCAGGCCCACTAATGGCCAACGCCTTCTTGTGTTACATAGAGGAACATCTATCTCTTCCTGATTACGGTACGTAGACGATACAATTACTGAAATGTCTTGTGAATCAGCCGTTCGTGTTTTCATTGATAAATTAAATAGCTCTCATCCGTCTCTACATTTCACCATGGAAATCGCGACCAGTGTTAACTAACTTTTCTTGGAATGTTTCTCGATAAGAATGGTTCTCAGATATCAACTTGTGTCTATCAAAAACCAACTGAAAAGGCTCATTACTACACTTCTACCAAAGTCACAAGGACCATCTTTATAAAACGAGTCTGTTTGCAACCATGCTTAACAGAGCCTATTGGTTGTCCTTAAGTTGAAAATTATTCTCTTATGAATGCGAGAAACTCAAAAACATCTTCAGACGCCTTAAATACCCAGAAGACCTAATTAATAGACTTGTTCAATCAGATGCCCAGAAACCACCACAAGCATAATGTCAGGGAAAAACCATCCATATTGTTTTGTCCTACAAAGACCAGAAGTCTCCTAACGTGCTACGGAGATGACTCAAAGATCTAAGCGTTAAAATTGGTAACACAGCCAAGATTGTCCCTGTGTTTATTTACCGTAAGATTGAAAGGCATCTCAAACACTGCGAAAATAAGCCAGATGTTGTAAATAACCAATGTGTTGTTTATTATTTTTAATGTGGTCTATGCAATATGGACTACATTGGTTATACGACAAGGTATTTTCTTCAGCGTATAGAGGAACACAATTCCCTGTCATCTTCGGTTGGTTTACACATGAAGACAAAACACGACCTGGTCAAACCTGAACTTAAAGCACATTTTACAATCTTAAAGAATTGCAAATTGAAATTTGACTGTCTAGTTTACAAGATACTTTTAATACACGAGCATCAACACACTAAACATGAAGTCAGGTTCCATTAATGCTAAAGTTTTTGTTTGACCGTAGCCTTTTGTATTCTAGCACAAAAAAATGTAAATATCTTTTAGTGTCAATTATCGTTTAACAGTTAATTACCATACATGGAAAAGTTTTTTGTTTTGACCTAATCACCCGTTATATTTAAATTGCGAATTATCCATTAAAGTTTAACTTTGATAATGGAGTCATGTCTGACTCCAAAACGTCGGATATTGTTGTTAGTTTTTATTCTTAATACGTTTTCTAAATCGAGCTTACTTATTTTAATCAATTTGTAAAATTAGAAGTGTTCAATAGATTGTAGTTACTTTAGCATTTATGAAAAACTTCAAATCTTGTAGCAGAACAAGTTAGTAATTATATTTATTTTGGGAGAACTGGGTTTGAGTTGGCACTGCAAAGCATCTATGGACAGAGGTGCATTCTTCCAGCTTTCAGCCATATTGTATAAGAACTGGCTGTTCATTCAGACTATCCATAAATGCATTGTGATCCTAACTCGAATACAGTTCTTTTGTCATTTGAAACATGACAAAGTTTCATGATTCTGTGTGATATTCCACCTTTAGGCCAACCTCTTTAGCCTGGGAAGTTAGGAAGTCTTCTCCTGGTAAAACCTTAGCCCCTTCGCCTGTGAGTTCAGCTTTGTCACCCACTGACAGAAGCTCAGTAAGTCCATCCAGAAGTCTGGATTTTGATTCGTCCCAGTTTTGTCGGTCTATAATACCAGCTGATCAAACAGTTGTCACACGGAATTGCAGCAGTGTTGAGGTTAACCAAGATGGAACAAAAGGTCTGTCATGGGCAGACAAGGTGAAAGGTTCGCCTAAAGCTACTATAAGCAGAACAACACAAACATCAAATGGTACTCTGCCTCATACAACTAGCTTGACTTCTTCAGGTGTTACATGCGTTTCTCCAGGAGTAAAAGATGGAAGGTTAAAAGATTTGGTTGTTGTAGAAGATACAAATGGTGAAGATAGTGATGGGGGAGGGTGGGAGACGGTACACAGAGGTAAAAAGAGTCACCATGAATCAGGTTATAGACATTTACCCAAACACAATTATCATAAAGCATACAAAGAAAACATTGCCCCTGCAGGGCTCCGTTTTTCATTCAATGCACCTTCTGTTGATAGTTGTGCTGTAAAAAATGGACATTGTGAAAGGGAAAGTATTCATAGCAGAGCAGATGAATTTAAAACAGCTCAAACCGATGTAACAATAACCAAGATTGCTAGAAGCAGAAATGTCAATATTGATGATGATGTTCTTGCGGTTCCCTTGGATTACAATGATATTGAACAAGAGTGTGCCAGTACATCGGATGTTGAAAGGGACAGAGCCATTTCAGATGTCATTAAACAAGAAGAAAGTGTCTCTGAAGAAAGGGAAAAGTGGCATGAACAGGCAATCGCTGCTGCTATTGCACATGAGGAGGTTAGTTTGAGGTAACTTTAGAAAAGTATTGTTGGTACATTATTGTGGCCTTTAAACTGAATATTTAAAAATTTTTAAGCAAACACAATACTATTTAGTTGACATATATGTAGACAGTATGTAAAAGACTGTGGCCTTTGTTAATGTTCAAACTGCATCTAAACTCACGTACCCACTACTTAACTACATTACTGTGGACTATATAATCATAATTTCCAAGTTACCTACCTCTTAACTACTGTACATACTTATCTACTCACTAGTTAACATTTACCCATCTCCCTACTGTTTTCTCTGCCAATCTGACAGTCTATCTACTTACCTTCCTACTCACCGTCCTACCTGCTCACCTTTCTATCTATTTACCTTCCTACCTGCTCACCTTCCTACCTACTCAATTTCCTACCTACTCACCTTCCTACCTACTCACCTTCCTACCTACTCACCTTCCTACCTACTCACCTTCCTACCTACTCAATTTCCTACCTACTCACCTTCCTACCTACTCACCTTTCTGTCTACTAACCTTCCTTCCTAATCACCTTTCTGCATATTCAACTTTCTATCTACTAACCTTCCTACCTACTCACCTTCCTACCTACTCACCTTCCTACCTACTCACATTCCTACCTACTCACTTTCCTACCTACTCACCTTCCTACCTACTCAATTTCCTACCTACTCACCTTCCTACCTACTCACCTTCCTAACTACTCACCTTCCTACCTACTCACCTTCCTACCTACTCACTTTCCTACCTACTCACCTTCCTACCTACTCACCTTTCTGTCTACTAACCTTCCTTCCTAATCACCTTTCTACATATTCAACTTTCTATCTATTAACCTTTCTACATATTCAACTTTCTATCTATTAACCTTCCTACCTACTCACATTCTTACCTACTCACCTTTCTACCTTCTCACCTTTCTATCTACTAACCTTCCCATCTACTCACCTTCTTATTTACTCACCTTCCTACCTACTCACTGTTACCTTTCTAACTACTCAAATTTCTATCTACTAACCTTCCCACATACTGTCCTTCTTACCTAATCACCTTTCTATCTACTAACCTTCCCACCTACTCACCTTTGTACTCACCTTCCTACCTACTCATCTTTCTATTTACTTACCTTTTTACTTACTCACCTTCTTACCTATTAATCTACTTAACTATTTATACCAATACCCTAAAATTCCTACCAACTAATCTTTCTACCTGCTAACTTTCTTAACTACTAACCTTACCTAAATACCTATCTACTTACCTACTAGCCTTTCTACCTACTTACCTACTCATCTAGTTATTTACAAAACTTTTTTTCCTATTAATCTACCTTGCCACCTAGTGACCCATGTACTTACATAAAAACCTAAATTCCTTGTTACCTTTTCATTATTTATAACCTGTCTACTGTAGTTTCCTACCTACTGTTTACTATAAGTTCAAGTTACCTGACTACTTGTACTTACCTACCTATCTACGTACCTGTCTTCTTACCTATCTAGATTACTACATGAAATGAAAATGAAAATTTTAAAGGAACGTTTAATATTGTTGGAAAAATGAAGTCAAATCATAACTATGTTATCTATCATCTATTTTCCAAATATAGAGTCTGAACAAGGAAATTGCTGATGAAGAGGCATTTGTAACAGCCTTAAATGGCGAAACCACACCCACATCAGAAGTTGAGGCAGAAACTGAGGGGGAGGGGGATGGAAATGAGGGCGATGCAGAAACTGAAAATGAGGTATATATTTAGTTATACAGATCCTCAACTGTCTTTGACATTATTATTATTATTATTATTATCATTCAAATTTATTATAATTATAATAATTATTATTATCATCTTTTATTATTCTTTAATGGAGTTTAGTTAGTTTAAGTTGTCACCTTTAGAGTTTCTTGTTTGCATACCTTGTTTTGTAAATACTTCTCTGTACTTAAATTGAAGTGATTTACAAAAATGGAAATAGCAATGTCAAAGAAATCCTTTTTGTAATGTCAAACCTTTCTAGTACTTCAGTGGCAATGTGAATCTTTTTATAAACACAACATGTAATTATAATTTGTTTTATCATTAGTCTTCCTTAGATATGTCAGGAAAATCCATATGCTGGGACGAAATGATAGCCAAATATGATAGTAAGTACATTAGAAGCGAATAACTTAAATATTGAATATTGTTGACTTAGATTTAAAAAAATTATGTACAAGCAGTTAATTTTAATTCTGTCACTTAATTATCGTTAGAAATGCTCTTGTTTCTTCAATTTTGAATAATGATACATAATCTGAGTATGTCAAATTTGAAGAAATATTTAATTGAACTCATCAAAACTAATTAGTACTTATCCTAATTGTAACAAATTTGGTACACTTGTGAACGTTTACTTCTTTAAGCTAGATGTATTTTCCATAATTCTACCAATTTATAGTTGTAACATTTAGTCTATGTTGTAGTTCAGGTTCATTATATGATTTTGAAATGGTTCAATTTATTTTGATCCAGTGCAATATTTGGTACAAGTTGTCTTGAACTGGTACAAAGCAGTTTGGTTTTTAAAACCAATTTATTTTTCCCATATCTGTCTCAGACAGATACCTAGAAAAATTGGTATGCTAGCAGCGGTTGCTTTTGTGGTCTTGTGGAGATGACGCAGGACTACAGATTCAAGCAAATCCGAAAGTCAATAGTTTAAACCTTGGTGCATTCCAAATTAAAAAAAGAAGTATTTAAGTGTAAGATGATAAGAACGAGAAGAAAATAAAAGAAGAAAAAATATAAGAAAAAAAGGAGTGGTAAGTAGATAGTAGTGGTTGGTGGGTGGGTAAGTAGGGGTAGGGTAGTGGTGGGTGTGTAAGTAAGAAGTAAGAAGATGAAGGTTATTTAAAATATTCTCTTGTTTTAATACCCCTTAAAAACAAGCTCCTGGTCTGTTTATGACTTCCCAAAATAAAATCCTTTTCTAATGTCAGATTCTACCAGTTTAAGACAACTTGTACCATTGCAAGAAATATTGCATGGATCAAATTAAATTGAACCAGTTCAAGATCATATTGAAACTGAACTACAACATTTATAACAAGGAAGGTTGTTTAAAGTGAAATTGGACATTTATTACTTTCATAATCTTCATCAATATCACCACCTTCTCCATTTTCATCATCTACACCATCATCTCCCCCGCCATCATCATCATCACCATCATCGTCATTGCCATCACTACAATCACCATCATATAACCATCACCATCAACTCCATTTTCATCATCTCCACCTTCATCTCCATCATCATCACCACCACCATCGTTGACTGTTACCAGTAGAATTATGTGTTGAAGTTGGCTCTTTGATTTCTTAATATTTCTCTGTCATGGAAAATGGTATTTGGTCATTAAAATGTCATGGAAAAGTCACAGAATTTCATTCTGCATCAGCAGCAGTAGCAACATCACTACCATAACTGTTGTCACTGTTATCATCTTTATCATTAGCACTATTGCCAGCATCATCAACACCATCATCATCTTCATCAGCACCACCATCATCATCACCATCATCATTTTCATCATCAAAACCATCATCAAGATCATTATCAGCATCATCTTCATCGTCACCACCATCATTATCACCATCATCATGTTCATCATCAGAACCATCGTCAACATCATTATCAGCATCATCTTTATTGTCACCACCATCATTATCACTGTCATCATCTTCATCGCAACACCATCGCCAATATCATTAACACCATCATCATCTTCAGCAGCAGCAGCAACACCATTGCCACCATCACCATTACTATCATAATGATTTTGACCATAATTGCCATGTTATCTAAGCAGTTTTAAAAGAAAAGTTGCTTCATAACTAGGTCAGAACATTGGGAAAGAGTTAACAATTATTGACTTGTCATATTATGAATCACCAGGGGAGAAGGCTTGTAATGAAGATTGCAGTTGGGGAGATATCATGGAACAGGCAGAGAGTAGACAGCCTGGAAGAGCTGTTCAAATGCACCAGAAACTTTCCTCACCGTCTAGGAAAAAGTGAGTAAAGATTAAGTTTCAATGTGAATCTGTTATGCATCCAGATATTGCTTAAATAATCTGCAACTTTTGAAGTTAATTGCTTGCAAGAAATATTAAGTTTAATTGTGAAACATGCAACAATAGGGCTATCTTGACATGGTCTTATCAATCAACTAAATTAGTTATCTATAGTCACGTGATACCTTATTGTCTGTCATCATATTTCCCTTAAAGGTTAAGTGTCAAGGGTAAAAAATCTGATCTGAATAAAAGAAATCTTAATGCTTTTCATTCATCCGTATTGATTTATAAGAGGAATTAATAAATCAATTTCTGACATTTTAAATCTGAATTTTAAAAAATACGTTTCAACCAACATTTGTTACATTACTGCAAACTGCCTCATGACCAACTTCCTTAAAGACTGATTGTTTTGATCCATGTGTCTTCTTCGTAAAAATTAAAGTTTCAAAATTTAGAAATCCAGTTTTTAATTCTCTGAAAGTCAGTTAGAATTCATAACTTATCAAAAACAACAGATTCTCAGATTCTTAAAATGTATGTTGTCTAAATTGCAGTTACTTCAACAAAAAGTAACAGGTAAAACGTGAACTTTTTAAACTACGTTTGTTGGTTATGAAAACATTTTAATCTTAGAAGTTGACAACTTAAAAAAATCTAAGTAAAGTTGCTAACATTTGTGACTTTAGCTACTTGTGGTGATGATTAAAATATTTCAACATTTATGTGTTACGTAAATTATGTGATTTTCTGAGGAAGGACATATGCTTTAAATATCAGCTCTTTACACTACTTATAAACAAAATAACGAGAAGACTGATCATTTTTGCAAAAAACTTGTATATTTTGGCCTTTCTCCAAAGGTCATCAACAGCAATTGACAATGGTAATTAGTAATGATTTAAGTTAGTTTAGAAGACTCAAGGGAATCGACTGATTTTGTTCATTCAAAGATGGTTTTAGATTTTTTATAAATAGCGCCTCAGCTATTTATCTTTTTTTGTAGTCACCGAAATTAGATGCTAAGATATTAGTATTGTCAAGGGTAATTAAGACATGACCTGTTTCTAGGGAATGTTTTAGTACTGCAGAGTTTTTGCTTTTTCCATAATTGTGTTTTCACAACTTTTATTACTTATATTGATTATGAAAACATTTTAACCTTGCTAAATTGTTGTGGTTCTGACAAAGAATTAATACTCAAAATATCAGCTTCTTACACTTCTTACGGTGATGATCAAAACATTTCAGCCTTGAGTTTTTCTAAATTGTAGTGGTTCTGACAAAGAATTAATACTCAAAACATTAGCTTCTTAAACTGCTGACGGTGATGATCAAAACATTAGAACCTTGAGTTGTCTAAAGTTACAGTTGCTTTGATGATGGACTAACGCTTGAAACATCAGCTTCTTACACTACTACTGTGATGATCAAAACATTTCAGCCGTGAGTTTTTCTAAGTTGTAGTGGTTCTGACAAACAATTTTAATTCTCTGTAAAAAACTCAAAACATCACCTTCTTACACTACTTACGGTGATGATTAAAACATTTCAACCTTGAGTTTTTTTTAAATCGTATTGGTTCTGACAAAGAATTAAAACTCAAAACATCAGCTTCTTACTCTACTTAAGGTGATGATCAAAACGTTTCAATCTTGAGTTTTTCTAAATTATAGTGGTTCTGACAAAGAATTAAAACTCAAAACATCAGCTTCTTACTCTACTTAAGGTGATGATCAAAACGTTTCCACCTTGAGCTGTTTCAATTACAGTTGCATGTACGAAAAACTTGTATTACCCATGAATGTAATGAAATTAACCACAAATGTTATAAACGCCCACAAATGTAATAAGTTTTAACCACAAATTTATGGTGATTTTAATCCTGAGTTAACCTACAGTAACTACATTGCTATGAGAAGAACATTTGCAACACTTAAAGGTTAGTTTCTTGCACTAATTATTGTAATAATGTTATTATGGTAATAATAAAGTTAGTTTGTTTCTTTTAACTAATGTACATATTGCAGGTCATTAGCAGAAAAAATAAGGATACATGAGGAGAAACAGGTACTGTACATAAATGTTTATAAATTGCAATAATTATAATTATAAATTTCATCTTTATGCTATTGTTTTTTATTATCATTTTTTGCACCAATATAATTTTATATCCATGACCAAGCCATGATGATCACCAACATATTTAACAACTAGACGCGTACACACGCGTTTACTCGGGCTACGTAATGCTTGGATTCATAATTATGTTCTAAATTTTATTTATGCCAGGTTTTATGCTTGTATCACAAAATGAAT
>JAOBRB020018151.1:5731-16041 GCA_027575285.2 Zoanthus pulchellus | reverse complement strand
TGGCTGAACGCTGAAATTTGCGTCACGCAATTGCACGAAATGCTGCAGATGGTGGATACACGAAGAAATTTGTTGCGTGCAATGTTGCAGAAGTAGGACGAGATTCTACTGCTGCAATACTGCGCGCAACAAATTTTGGGGTGGATACACGACGCAATTCAGCCATTACGCGCAATGTTGCACCGTGTATCCGGGCCTTAACACATTTCAACCAATTTCCCGCGCGTTCAAAATTTTGTACAGCGCTTTCTGTTTGACTAAGTGCGGGAACATGAATGAATATTCAGGCTTAACTGCTTGAAAGAGAGAAAAGGTAATGTTAATTAAAATACCACTATAATCAAATCTTCGTATCTCTAATCTTTGGTGATATATTTGGCAGCTTTGCAGAACAAGAACAAAATAATTCCGTTTTCCAAAAGCTGTTTTCGCCGAATATTAGTGCATGATGCCATTATACTTTCAACTTGATAAATATCTCAATATTTAGAGGACTGGTGTATATATTTCTAAGGAGGTGTTTACACGATACCGAATCGAGATTCATTCCGGTACGAGTTCATCCCGGTTGCATACAAATCATTACATTTACTTACATGACTCCTTTAATATTTTTCATACCAGAATGACTCAATCCGGAATGAATTCATCCTGGTTCTCGCGACGGGTCGAAATTTTTATTCCGGATTGAAATCCAACTGCAATTCGTTCCAGTATAATGTAAAGACTGTAAAAGTTCATACCTGTACGAAAATGGTGCAAAATCGGACTTCTGATAGACTGGAACGAGTAGAGAATGAGTGCTACACCTACACCTAAAAGTTCGTTATTACTTTTTCATTCCGGTAAGAGTTCGTTTAAACTTTTTCTTGTAAACAGTTTACTGAATTTATTTTCGTTCCGGAACGAATCTCAATATGGCATCATGTAAACATCGCCTTAAATTATTTAGTGGAAAATGGCAAAACTTTACAGGATATGAATACTTGACTTGTTAAGATTGAATTTTAAGGTCCGGATACACGGTGCAACATTGCCAGCAATACTGCGTGCAATATTCGTCACTGGACGTGGGTACACGGTCGCAATATTTAGTGCAACAAATAGAAAGAAGTGAATTAAAATATCCAGATCAAAACGTTTGGATACCGAACCACAGTGACAGCTTATGAAAAAGATTAATTACCTCTATAATAGTCAATTAAAGAACTTTCTTCTTCGGCAGACCAAACCATCATTTTCGTGAATGTTAGCGTTTGCATTTAATGTGAGATTTGATTGGCTGAACGCTGAAATTTGTGTCACGCAATTGCACGAAATGCTGCAGATGGTGGATACACGAAGAAATTTGTTGCGCGCAATGTTGCAGAAGTAGGACGAGATTCTACTGCTGCAATATTGCGCGCAACAAACTTTGGGGTGGATATACGACGCAATTCAGCCATGTTGCATCGTGTATCCGGGCCTTAAGTCCGATTACAAGCAGTCTAAGCAGTCCAACGTATGCTGTATCCAAACGTTTTGTTTCAATTTTGGCTCCACTACGAAAGAATACCTACACAGTCAAAAATAGTTTTCAATTTGTGCACGAACTTAAACAATATACAGTTGCCAATGATGAAGTTATGGCGTCATTTGATGTGAAATTGCTATTCACCCCCATTCCGGTGGATTTAGCACTTGTTATCACCAACTGAAAGAGGCTTCAACAGGATCAGACACTAACAGAACGTACAAATATGTCTGTCAACAACGTGATGAAGCTTGTGGATTTTGTGCTAACTAACCACTTTTTCAAACATGATGGTCACCATTACAAGCAGATTTTTGGGTGTGCAATGGGTTCACCAATCAGTCCTGTGTTGGCCGACCTCGGCGTAATGGAAATAATTGAAGAGACAGCTATCTCCACAGCTCTTCATCCTCCCAAATGGTGGTTTGATTATGCTAATGTAAATATTCATTTCATTTTGGAACTTGAAAACACAAACGGGTATGGCTTATCTTTCCTTGAAACCATCACGTCCAGACGCGGCACGACAATTCATGTTTACAGAAAGCCAACCCATACAGACCGTTACCTTGATTTCCTCTCTCACCCCCACCCCCACCCCCTTTGCCTTGTGATCAGCACGCTACTTCATCACGAGAGAAATATTCCCTCGATGAATAAAGGAATAGTCAAGGAAACGCAAGGAGTAAAAGCGGTGCTTCGAGAAAACAACTATACCCCCTTGGCTTTATCAAAGAATGTGAGAGAGTGCTGTAAAAAATTTCAACTACGTTTGCCACAAATGGTTTTGTAGTACTTCTGTACAATAAGAGCGTCTCCGAAAAAATTGGTCGTTAACAAAAACAACAAAGCTTGCGAGTTTCCTACAAGCCAAAGAGGACCATCAACAGTCTTTTTCCTCGACCAAAACAGCAGAATAAAACCGATCGTCCATCATCTGGAGTTGTGTACGAAATGAACTGCAGCCAGTGCGATTCTGTATACTATGGCCACACCGAAAGATCACTGAAAACGCGAGTTTGTGAACACAAAAAAGCAGTCATGATGTTTGATCAAAACTCCAAACTTGCGAGCCGTGTTCACGAATGTCATCATTAGCGGCTTTTTCTAGAAACTTAGATGTCTGTGAAAGATCCGAACTCTAAGAATGATCACATATAGTCATCCCAGAAGTTTACAAGTGCACGCTTGGCACGCACTTAACATTGCCTTGAGGCACGCAGCACATAGCACGAGAAATGTTTTTAATTCAAAACGTTTTTAAATCACGCGTAACATCAAGCGCTTTAGTCGAAGACTTAAAGGCACCGGTTTAAACGGATCAAACATGTTGGTTAAACATCATCATAAACATTATTTGGTGGTGTTGGACGGTGTTAGATCAGTCGGTTTGATGCTCGAGTGTTCAAACGAATCCAACACTATCCAACGATGTTGGATCTCGGTACCAGGCCCATGAATTTTTTTTAACAGGAATATGTATTTTTGATCACGCGAGCGTAAATGTTGGACGATGTTTGATGAAAAGTTTAAACAAAGTCAAATTTCATCCAACATCGTCCAACACTTTCCAAAACTATCCAACAAGTTTGATTGTGCTTTTCAAACGGGTCAAACATGTTGCGTCCAAAAATGTTTGATGATGTTTGATCCGTTTAAACAGACCTTAAGAGTTAGCCGAAACGACTTGCTTAAAAATATAAAAGTCAGTGACAGTAACATATATAGAATACTTGAGTAGTGCAACTCAATCAGTATTGCCATGGGAACATTTTAGTTCCCAGGCTACTCATAAGATCTAAGGATTGCTAGAAACCTTTCGCATGTTTACTCGTTACTTGCAGCAAGCTACTGCTAACAGGCTCTTTGCAGTTGGGGTTCACGTGACCACAGCTATCTTAAATCAATCAGCTTTGACAAAATGGCATCCAGAAATGGAAGGAGAAGGTTGACATCAATAAAATAGAAAAGTTCCAGCTCTTTACGTATACCTCAAATATGTAAAAAATGGCAAGAAGCAGAAAACAGGATGTTTTCTAAGGATTTGTATGACTGGAGAGATGATCAACGAGAATTCGAAAAGAATCTGATGAGTCTCTTGGCCGAGACAAAATGCTGCGTCATACCAGCCATGAAAATGTAAAACATTTAATAAGATAATTTACTATAATAACAATAGTAACAATAATTTGTTCACATTTCATATTTGAATTGAATTTACACAGATAAATCCTTTCGAGCCTAGTGGCCCATGGGGCCTGCGCTTATCTCCGGTTTCTGTAGTGTTAAGCGGATGAGAGTCTTTGACTCCCCCTGGACGGGACACTAATCCATCCCAGGTTAGCTCCCAGCAGACGCTGGTACTCATTTACCTACCCCGGGAGGATGGAAAGCTGAGTTGGCTTAGGCAGAAAAGAAGGTCACACAAAGATTCAAATCTCGGCAAAGTGCCTGGATCGAACTCGGGACCTCGTGGTTGGAAAGCAGAGATCTTACCAACTGCGCCAACCATGTCCGAATTTACACAGAGAATTCTATAAATAGGTTTGTTTATAACGTAAATTTAAAAAAAAGTGGGTGAAAGAAACTAAATATAGTGGGTTATTTAGAAATGTCTAGTGTCCAAAGGTTTTCTAGTTAGACACTTAATTTGTTAAGAATACAAAGTCTTTGAATGCTTAGAGTTTGAAGCAATGGCGGTTAAACTACAAACACAAATTTCTTTGGAACCAAAAAACATTTATAAATAAAAAATATTTTTGATATATGGCGTATTTGGTTCAAGGAGGCTCTGGTTTAAGTTTTACTTATGTAAAGCTGGGATTATAAAAATTTGATCTAATTTCAAGGATTTAGAACGAAGCTTTTGGAAAATTGAGGTTGGCGAAAGTATTTTCTTTTAAATTGTAAGGTCTTTTTTTATTTTAAAAGTTAAAAGTTTTAAAATTAAAAACAGCGAAAATTTTGATGCACTGTTTTTCTTTAAAACATGGGTAAAAACTGCCTCTAGCATTGTTTAACTTGACTTGGGTTGAATTTCAATTCAAAAATTGTCAAAAGATAAAGTTTTCATGATTTTTAAAAAACTCTGTTTTTTCTTCCTTTATACCGAGCAGCAGTACGGATAAAGTTTTGCGAGTAAAAAGTAATTTTTGTCTTCAAAAATTTTAAATCAATCTGGTTTTGTCATTCAGCCACTGATTATAAGGTAACACCTCGCATTTATTAGATTTTTTTAATTAAAATCTTGGAATTTATTGTTTAAAAGCATGTAGATTTCTCTTCAAAATATTGGCGCTCATAACCAGACTTTTTGTTGTCATATAATCATTAAAGCCTTAGAAAAACAATGTATATAATTGCTTAATCTCAACAAATGTGAATCTCTAGTATATTGCCGCAGCTGTCACGTTCACCTTTCCCCGATAACAAACCACAAAGGCTTTTAATTTCCTCTTTTAAAGGAATAGTGTCATAGATACGTACGTCATTGTCTTATTACCGGCTCGGAAACTCATAAAGTAAAACTCACTTTGATAAATTGCACTTGAGCGTCCGCTCTGCAATCTTATGAGAGTTGCTACCGCGCCTGTCTGTGACTTCCAACAACAGGTATCTTTTTTACTCTATTTTTTTTTCACTAATTTTAATGATGAAGTCTACTTTTTCTCATAAAGTATGTTTGCATATAACAAACTCATGAAGTTTGGAGTTATTAAATAGTGTGTATGTCTAAATTGCAAAAATGCCTTCTTGTGTTCTTGTTTTAAAGTTTTATTATTTGCTTATGACACGTCCACGGTTGTTCTCTATTTAAATTGGAAAGGATCCATGCATTATTAAGTTACTATACATTCGCTAGAGATTTTACTCGATGCTCATGACACGTCCACGGTATTTCTTGCTGTTAGATAGTGTCTTATTGGAAAATATAATTTTAAATTGTTTGTAAGTTGTTTTAAGGTTAGTGCAAAAAACTTTGCTTCAACAGGCAAATGTTAGAATTTCTTTTTTATTATTTTTAGAATATAATTAAATAGAATTTTTACCTTTTGCCAGTTGAAAGAAAAGTTTTTTACACTATTTATAACTAGTCATGGCAGTATATACACCCACATGTTTTAAGGTTAATTTCGAAACGCATTTTCAAGAATTAAGCAAGACAAATTTTGTGATTACTGTCTGCAAAACACTTTTACTACCACTTCAATATTTTCCTAAAAGATGAGGGCTCATGAGTATTTAACAATAGTTAGTTTCGTGTTGGTACAATTATCATTTCTTGAAAGTTTCTTTCATTTTACGTGAAAAGTGGAAACAAGGCGACCAAGATGATTTGTGTGTTAAACTATGACTGATTTCAATGTTTTGACATGGCCCAACCGATTAATAGTTGTCATTTTTATTGATCAAAACAAGTTACAGAATATAATTTACAAAAATCCCATTAAAAACAATGGTGCAGTAAACATCTGGGTCTAAAGCACTTTCTGATAATATTTTGCTTGCAGCCGTTCACTTCACTTCCTTGGTTTTCTGGTCCTAAATTTCATGCTAACTATGGCGGTTGTTTCTCGTCATTTTTTTCATTTTTATCTCTTTCTTTTCTTTCCTCTGTTTTATCTTTATCAATATTTACTATAGATAATTTCAAACAAAGCATGAAAACCCAAGGCAATGCAATTTCTCATAAATCAAATTGTATAGGGGAAATTTCAGCTGGTTTTCTCAATAACACACAAGATTGTTTCTAAGCTGTAGGGGTTTCAGAGTGAAGTGCGAAATTTAGTAAATAAAATAATTTTATTTTATCACTATTTTTTGTTGTTGTTTATAAAAGTATTAGAATATTAAAATACCTTATTTTTAACTGAGAAAAAACTGTTAGATTTGTTAACATCTCTTACTGAACCGGCTGCTCATCTTCGAACTAACTTAAACGATATAACCTTGAAAGTAGAGTTAACGCTTCAATGCGACAATTTAACTTTGATATGATTTATTTTCCATTTTCATGAGTAGCAATTCGTAATTCTTTTGTCAAGTTTGCACAAGACTTCCGCAAACCTCCCGCACTTTCTTTCATGCTTTAATGTTTCTTCCGCCACAAGCTGTTTGCTATCAGCGTTCGACAATCTTGCATTTGAAAAGTTTGCATGTCGGTGATATCAATAGCTCCAGCCTTCCTCTTGTTGTTTATAGTTACTAAACGTGAAGAAATTGTACATTATTGTTTTAGTTTAAAAACTAGCTGGCCAAAGCTACTTATACAACTGACAGTTTCAAGATATTAATGTCATTTTTTATCCTATTCTAACTTGATGAAAATCGGTCCCACACTCGCCTAATTACAAAACATAATGAACCTCTGGTTTATCTTGGAGAATAAACCTATCATATATCAAAGCAAAATTTGTAGAACACAAATTAAAGTCGAAATTGATTCCTAAAAATGCATCTGGAAGTATCAACAAACAAGATAGAAGTTAGTTTGGTTTTCGAGGAGGTTAGATTATAAATAAGCTTGAGGAGCTTCGGAATCAAATTAAATCTCTATTCTTCGACTGATTTCTTTTAAAAATCTTTAAGGTGGGAGTTAATGTTGGAATTGATTCCATTTACGCAAACAATATCGCATAATTATCAATTGTCCATTTTTTTGGTTTAACAACAAACTTCGTCGACAACAGTATTTGCTTGATTCAATACTAATGAGTATATAGTTTTATCATCTAAATATTTTTTTCAAATATTATGAGCACAGTTAAAAAACTTTTAGGGGATTTGATCTACACTGAGGATATAGTCGCATTGGTGGCGTTTGATTTTTTTGTAAATATAGAGACAACTCACTTTGTTACGCTGGGTGGATATGCTATTAAGGTGTTCATATTAAAGAATTTCCTACTATTTTTATTAACACCCATCACTTCCTACCTTACGAAAACAACATATTCTTGGGGTTTAATTGCCAAACCTTTTTATTCTTATTACTCAGAACTTCAGGATATGCTGAATGTTTTTTTAAAACTCTCTCAGTGTTTCAAAGAGTATATATAATAAAGTTTCATTTAATGGCTGTTTTATTGAAGTAGATTGCACAGCACTTATTGTGTCATACTACTGCAGATGAATTTGGTTACTGAACAGAACGGAAAAGTGAGATTGTTTACTTTCAATAATAATAATGTTTTAAACAAGGTGACTAATTTTGCTAAGTTAAAAACCACGCACAGATTGAAAAAGAATCTGAAGAAAAGAAGGAAATATTACACATACTGATCCACTGTAACGTCATCTAAAAAGATTCTTCAGGGAAGAAATTGTTTGATCTTTCTCATTTTTTAAAAATTCTAATTATGAAAAATGGAGTAAGATATAGTTGTATAGGATATGATGGTGCTTATTAAGGCTAAAACATTTACAGCCGCGTTCAAAGCAAAATTGTTACAAAGATGTTTCAAGACGTTTTTCAAAATAAGCAAGAACTGGATATAACTTTTACAAAATTCTAATTGTTCCAGTTTATATGCTCTAAATATATTATTGTTATTATTATCGTAAGAATCAGCAGCACATCAAATATATTTTTTGCAAAACAGTGTAACTTTAAGCTGTAATGCATACTATATTTAGTATGCTCAACAGACGGATCATTTGTGTAGAAAACGAGTGAAAGGTGTTCTTCTTAGTTATAAGTAATCTATAAATGGAGTAAACAATTTCAAACTGAGCTTTTTTTGCTTTTTGTAACCTGGTTGCGCTTTTGTATTCAATATGTCGTCTTTAAAAATATGCAAAATGCAAAACATCGATATCGATAAAAAAAAAAGATGCAGCAGCTGTCGTAGTCAGAATTGGTGTACATTTCACACACAACTTAAAGCACCCGAGGCAGTGTTGTGAAAGTTGTTTCGACTCTAAACTGCACTAGAAATTCTTAATAAAGCACTAAATTTAGAGCATAAACACCAAAAAGCATCAATTTATTCCTAACAAAAACATTTTAGGATTTCGTGTAATTTGGGTTGAGTCAAAAGCAACTAAGGCAGTGATAAACAATGGTAAGTTAGTTATGTTTGTCAATTATAAATAATCAAAAGTTCTACTTCTTGACAGATGTTACTTTTAATCTCTTTAATCTCAAGAGAGGCGCGCTTTTAAAACTATATGACACACCTTCATATAATAGGTTTTTAAAATAAGTGTAGAAAATATCATGCAATTAACTTCGAGTTTTAAATCTTTTAGTTCAAAGCTTCAAGATGAACAGCCTGGAAAGTTAATCAAGCAAAGATTACTTTTAGAGAAGATTTCAAAAGTAAAGACCAGACGTTTTGTTCACAGCAAAGATTTGGTAGCGCGAAATAAACTAATGTATTAAATATACAAGTTCACATAAATTCACCTTGAAACAAATTAAAGTCAAAAAGAACAACAGAGACTTTCAACAAGGATGAACAACACAACAGTACAGTTCAACTTACCAACCGATAATAAACAGCTACAACTTGTAATTTTTATTATATCATTTGTCTGCGGCATTGTTGGCAATCTCGTTGTTGTGTGGGTGATCGCCATAACAAAGAAGAAGACAGTGAGCGATCTTTTAGTTTCAAGTCTAGCCATATCAGATATTTTGTTTCTCTCATTAAACATCCCTGTTAACATCCACATTCATCTTCATAGACTGGTGTTCAACAACTTTTATTGCAAAGTCATTTTACCTATGATTACGGTCACATTCTTTCTCTGTGTGTTCACTCTGACCGCAATGGCAGTTCATCGTTGCATAGGAATACTACACCCTTTAGTGAAAAAACTAAGTTCTCGACAAGCGCTTTATGTGATATTTGCAATCTGGGTCATGGCCTTTGTTCCAGTTGTTCCTCTGATGATTGTATCTCAAGCTGACCGAGCACATTTCACTTGTTACGAGAATTGGAAGAAACAGGATGGAAAAATCTACACCCTTGTACTGTTTGTCTTGCAGTATCTGCTTCCGCTGCTCGTCATAGGCATTGCATATTACAAGATTGCTCGATATTTGTACGGTTCCAAAGTACCAAGAATATTTGTTAACGAAATCGGTGCCATACGAAGGAGAATGAGTAGGGAAGAAAACAAACCTGTACTTCGAACACTGGCAGCAATCGTATTAGCATATGCTCTGTGTTTATTGCCACATCAAATTTGTGGAATCCTATGGTACTTTGGAGGCCCGAAGGAGAAAAAAGCTGCAATCTACATGGTGGGTTACACCCATATGCTTGTCAATATCCATTCTTGTTTAAACCCGTTAATATATGGTACTTTAACGAAGCATTTTCGAAATCGTTTTGCGAGTTACATCTGTCAGGTAGGTTTATTTTGAGAATCAGTTTTATACTTACTTTTGCTATATCAAGTGATATGATATTACTGGATTACCTTGATTGGAATTTGAATCCCTTTGACTGTATACTGGATTTTGTTGATTGGAATTTGAATCCCTTTGACTGTATACTGGATTTTGTTGATTCGAATTTGAATCCCTTTAACTGTACGCTGGATTACCTTTATTGGTGTTTGAATTCATTTGACGACTGTACACGTGATTACCTTGATTTGAGTTTGAATCCCTTTGACTGTACACTGGATTACCTTGATTGGAGTTTGAATCCTTTTTACTGTACATCTGATTACCTTGAATGGAGATTGAATCGCTTTGACTGTACACAGGATTACCTTGATTGGAGTTTGAATCCTTTTTACTGTACATCTGATTACCTTGAATGGAGATTGAATCGCTTTGACT
>JAOBRB020018043.1:0-16045 GCA_027575285.2 Zoanthus pulchellus | reverse complement strand
ATATGTAGAAATGTAAATAGTTGATAAGGATATATTTTTATTGTTATAATAGAGTCTTAATTGGATATTTATTGTATCTGGAAGCGCTATTTTCGGAGAAGAAATTGAACTCTGGCCATTTAGTATTTTCAGGTGGTTTTTCATATAAACTGAGTTCAACATCAAAAAAACAAAAAATGGCGGTAAAATGTTATACGACGCGCGCGGTCATCCGGGATATTTTTTCGTAACCTTTCCAAATAGAAGTAAAAAAATGTGGAACATACGACTTCTTAAATGACATAATTCCAACATGTTAACTATTGTAGGTTGAAAGAGACATCATGGTTTGGAACAACAAAACGTTTGCCAAGAAACCCATCCTTGTAAAGGAAGACCACCTCGTGAATAAACACCGACGGTGGTTCTCGCAGTTTTATTCTGAAAACAGTCCACGTTTGAACTTGAAGAAGGAATCTGCTATTGACTGGTAATAGTACGCACGCGTAGTGTAGCGTTTCATCGAGTTTCATTGAGTTAAGATTGAGTAATACAATAGATATAATCTTATCTAAAAGTTTCAGTTTTGATTGAAGTATTACAAGAGATAACAGCAATCATTGCTGTGTTCCTGCAATTTTAAGGTGGTACATACGTGAAAACCCAAGTTTCACCAAAATTAGCGCTGCATACAACAAAACATGACATGACACTATTTCTTTGGCCTTTTGTTACCATGGCAACATGTCTATATCATATAATGTGCCTTAAAAGAAATGAACCAGAATTATAGAAATGATGTCTTTATTTGCCAGATTTAAACTGAAACCAGGTCTAGGGACCTTCTGTCACGCACCTGGGATCAGACTCGGCAGTAACTTGACACGACCCAAATGCATTCTAGAAAACACGAAATTTTGACAAGGACAGACAGCACTTCCTGCAGTAATCATTTTTTTATGTAGAGTGTAGAGCCTCTACGGAGGTCTGCCAAAATTTTATGTCTGCAGTGTTCTTCAGTCGTCAAAACTTCCAAAAAATGCATTGGCAGCTCAGTGAATTTGCCTCTCTTCGAGCTTCAAAGCCAACTTCTTTTGGCGCCTGTGGAAACCCACCGACTAAAAATATGCTAAAAAGTGTGACGCCTCGCTGGTTTCTTGCAGCAAGTAAGCTCAAATGCTACCTTCAAGTTTTATAATGCTATCCAGTAGAGGCAAAAAAAGGTTCGAAAATGAGCAAAAATACCATCACCTCATAAACTGAAAACACAATCCCTGGGGACTACACAACGTGATATGTTTCCATGGTAATGCCTAATATGGATTAGAGAAAGCCAATTGATTGTCTTTATACAAAAAGTCATTCAAAATCGCAAAACCTCCCAGGAGTCAAAGGGTTAAGTATACTCTCGTTGGGCTACCAAGAAAGACGTCCAATATTTCGGTGTTCGATACACGACTTCCACAAACCAGTTCACTCTTTTTTATATTTATATACAGTAAATGGCGCTAAAACTGTATCCGGAAAATACAAAATGAGTTTCTATAAATATTTACAATGATTTCAATTTAGATTCATCAGTGTTCACCGGAGCTCATTTTTCGTTCTTCGTTTTCCCCGCTGGAGACAAATTGGTTAGTTTAGTAATTTAGCAATTTAGTAAGGCGTGTAATAAATTATTTAAAAGGCTCGTGTGTATACAAAAACTACAAGTAACGCGTGGCATATTCCACCGTATCCCACTCGAAACCATTGCATAACTACTATATAAGTGCCGCTTTGATCTTTATTAGAGAAACTGTAGTTTTCTTCTCAACAAAGTTTGTTTTGAAAGCTTGAAAGCGCAGTGTGACGCCATTTAGCATCTTTATAAAATCCGAAATGTGCCTTCAACTTTATTACGTTATCACCATCACTTGTACGTCATGGTCATCAGGATTTGCACGTCATCACCATCAGCATCGTCGTAACGTTAGCAATAACTGTACCTAATTGCGATCACCATTTCAGCATCACCATTGCAACAGTCATCACTTAGATGTCATCATTATCATAGGAGCTTTAACATCACTCTTATTCATGATGATAGTCAGTTAATTGCATACGAAGCGAAACTTGTTTTTACATTACATTAAATAAAAGGAGTGAGAACTGAATGCTAAAACGAACCTGTTTTTCTTTAAATCTATTTGTGCCGTAGATTAACTCTGTGAAGTTTTATTTTCAAATTAGAGAAACCACATTGAGAAATTAAATAAAGAAACAATGAATACTCTCAAAAAACGGTTTCGTTCCGTGGCTGCAAACTTCTTGATCAGTTGATAGCGACGTGACATGACGTAGGTTACGATTTTCAGAGCATAAGTATGACAGTTTGCTTCGAAATTTTGATTATTTGGAGGCAATTTTGGTCTTGCGAAGTATAGTTTTCTGTATTACCAGCCAAAGCCATGTTTTTTCTTGTATTAATGTTTCTAATACCGTAACCTACGTCATGAATAACCGTTGACATCACATATTGAGCGCTGATCCAACGTAATTGTTGTCTATTCGTTACGAAACATTAAATTTCTCTCAACTGCTCGGCTAACAACTTACAAAACCTCACATATTGTTATACTGTGCTTAAATTTTCAAACAATGAAAAGTTAATTTTAGGCTTCAGTTCATGATCACCTTTATATACTATACCAAAAAAACTTGACATATTTGTTATACTATGCTTAAATTTTCAAACAATGAAAGGTTAATTTTAGGGTTCTGTTCCCCTTTTAATAGAGAAGGTATGAAAGAAGGTCGGTAAAATCCCTCTGAGATATAGATTGCAGAATTTTTGCTGACGATTCTTCCGCTCATTATGTATTCAAGTTATCATGCTTTACGTTTCTAAAATTTTGCCTGTTTTTGCTTCAAAGCCACATAAAAACTATTGATTTTATCATCATTTACATTTTAGTTTAATGATTGTTGTGGAAGAAGGCAATGGCTCTGCATAAAACGCTTGGAAGATTTTTTTATGTCTTTTGTACCTGTAGAAGGAGCAGCTTTGAAGTAGTTTTGATTAGCAGATCATAAACAAATTTTAGTGTTTGAAGTTAATATTCTATAAGCTTAGCTCATAGAAAGTCCATTTCTTTGGCTTATCACGTGATACTTATTTCAACTAATTGTTCGTTGTTTGAGTATGGAGATTTGCTGTCTGAGGTTAAGCTAATCAAATCTGTCCGTCCATCTAGTCATTTGGACTGATCCGGTAAGAACTGCGACAAAAAATCAACTGGCAACGGGAAAATGATGGTCGAGTTCTTCTCAGCTGAGATTGTTGTGAGTGTTTGCAGGTAACGGAGCTGCAATGCTGATGGCGATTCTGAGATGATGTCTGCAGCCTCCTTGAGAGCTCGCGAGGCGTTCATCTCTCCCTCTGCAGCAATTACCTGTAATTAGGACAATCAACGTATAGTGAAGTACTTGAAAACATTCTAAGAAGCCCCCCTCTCAAACAAGCCCTCCTCTCTCTCCCCAAAGAAATGAAAAGATCAAAACAAACTGTAAAGTGCAATCGAGACGTTAAAAATATATCTTACTCTCGTTCTTTACATTTCCAACGTTGATCTTTAAATGGGAGAGGATTTATCTAGTCCTGATTTAAGTACTCGATTACTGCTTTTTTGGCTTGTTTAAAAAAATAATTCGTTTTCCGCCCAGCCTACACTCAAAACCTTCGAGGACGGAGAGAATGCTATATTTGGTATAGCATCTACTCAACAATTAAACCTCGAAGGCAAATGGACTGCGGGTCAATAGCCTATGAAGACATAGTTATTCAATCTCAACCGACACACCTAATTATTATGTTAGTATAAACTTAAATGGCAGTCAAAAAGGGTTGTACAAATTAACCCTTTCAGTCCCAGTTGAATTATAAAGTTCTCCCAACTTGAGATCATACTTTTCATTGAACAAGTTTGAGGGAATTTCACTTTTAATCTTCAGTAGTTCACTTTTTTTAATCAATTCTCATTTTCTCATAACCAAATGTAACATTTTGTATTAGTTATGTTAGGAGAAGTTGATTGTTGATAACTGATTGGGAGTGAAAGGGTTAATCATTTTTCGACTTGTAGGCTTACCCATAACATGGCCCAATGGCCGAGAAATGATGGTGGATCAAATATAGCATCTAAGTATTTCATCGATAAAATAATTGTACATCCTGTTTTTCATTGACTGCCGCATGGTTAGCCTAATTGGTAAGATACCAGTCTATTGTGCGGGAGGTTCGGGTTCGCCGATTCCCGGCCAGAACAACGCTCAGGATCTTAAAATAATTGAGGACAAAGTGCTACCTTTGCTCTAACATCTGCAAATGTTTAGACTTTCCCGTCTTTTTGGATATAGACGTTAAACCGTAGGCTCTCGGGGATTATATCTGTGTTTATGTGTGTGTTGCAATGTGAAAGGTCTCCGTCCCTCTTAGAGTGATGTCACTAATTAAACCTTTGACCAGGTAGAAAGACTTGACACCTAAATAAGGTCTTTATCATCTTTTCATTATTATTAACAAATTTAAAGATCATTTACATTAAGTATACTATACGAGTATATGGAGTAGTAAGGTGTAGATACTGCTGTTGCGTGGATTTCCTTAAATTTTGCGGGGGCATTTGTGATAATAACGCATTTAATATATGTAAGCTTTTGCAGAGGTGTAGCAAAGGCCCTCGGACTGCCAACCTTGAGTGTTATTGCCAAAGCGCTGTTTCCTTTTCATGAGATACTAAATATTTTATAACGCAGCTTCTAATAACGGTTCATATATTTATTTAACCATTTCAGTCACAGTTGTACTCTTTAATTCTCCAAACTTGTTCCCGTATACTTTTCACTAAACAAGTTTGGGAGAATTTTACTTTCAGTCTTCATTAGTTTGTCTGATCAATTCTCAATTTCTCATTACCGAATATTAATTTGAATTCATGTGTTATATTAGGAGAAGTAGATTGTTAATAACTGATTAGAACTAAAAGAGTTAACATTATGCTAAGGTAAAAAGCTACTTAAAGACTATAAAACAGACCTTTGCTCTTGCTTCGCGAGCGGCCTCTGCTTCAGCAGCCATGGCTCTCTGCAGTTGCTGTGGCAAGCGGACATCTTTCCTGTTAGAATAAACATTGCATTCCATTCTATAAAACGTTTGCGTCCTGGTCATTTAAGAAAACTCTTTGAAACTACCATTTTGATTACTAGTATTGATTACTGATTTAGGTTTTCCTCCAGTTAGCTAAACAGGCACGTAGCCAGGATACTTTGAGAGGGGATTCTGGGCGTGGGGTCCAGGGGCCCGCCTAAGAGCCCCGGTGGGGTTAAGGGGCGAAGCTATTGGTCAAATTGCCTAGACAACAAGCCTTATTAATATTCATTACTCATGAGGCTACAGACACGTCGTACGACCAGGAAACGAATCAAACGCTAGTAATAAACAGTGCAAAAGTGCCGCGCAAGTAGGTTTGATTTTTGCTAAGGGAGTTCGCTGGCAAAAGGGGGGTTCGCCGAAAAAGGGGGGTTCACCCGAACCACCAAAAAAAACCTGGCTACGGGCCTGCTAAATGTAAAAGAAGTAAAACAACATTTAGTACGTGAAACGATATTGTGTGATACGATATTTAGTGTGAAACAATATTTAGTGTGAAACGATATTTAGTGTGAAACAATATTGGGTGTGATAAGATATTTAGTGTACTTACACTTCAACTCTCTCAACTTTTACTCCCCACCTATCGGTTGCTTCGTCTAACGTTGCCTATAATGGAAACGATGAGAGATCCTCAGTGGGGGATTTAGAGCGGGCGGGAGTAAATTAGTGGATTCACCTTTTTGGAGCAAGAAAATAAAGAGAATGAAATATGGGAATGCGCCAAAATTCAAGGCTTAACTTAAACAGAAAGAACCTGTACCTAATGATATCAATAATCAGTTATGTTTAATAAAAAGTCATCATGCCAACTTTTGATTGTATAATTTGACAACAAACTCGGAAATTTTTCCCGAGTATCTCCTTGTCAACAATATCGTGTAACTATTGTTTCACGTTAATATACTCACGCAGGAGGTTGGTTGGTCGCATCTTGATATGCATTAATGTCACAGCACGATGCTGTTAGTTAGTTCATCTGCGTCAGCCATTTCTAGGCTGCGTGGCCGCGCGATGCGGTTCCAGTCTAGACCCTATATAATATATCGACCCTTGTTCACCACATTCTCCATGCAGTAGCTCAGTTGGTAGAGCATCCAACTAGAACAAGGAGAGTCCTGGGTTCAAATCTCATCTTGGGCTCGGATTTGTTTTCTCCTTGTTATTGGTATTATCAAAACGTAAGATAATCATTTGCAAAGTTTTGCTTAACTAAATCCCTAATAATGTTAAAGAGGATTTTGCTAAAATGCAACATATCAGTATGAGAACAAATAAATTAAAGAATATGCTTTGCACTGAAAGTTAATACCTGCGTAGTGTGACTTTTAGTGTCACACTCAATGAAAAGTAATACCTGCATCGTATGACTGATGGTGTCACGCTCCATCAAGATGTCACTCAAGTTCTTTGTACCAAGCACGTTACGCAGAGTAGTTTGTGCCAGGAGGCGTGTCGAGCTCTTAGCATTCTCCACGTTTGTGATAGACATGGTAGCGTTGTAAATTCTAAAGTAAATGACAGCATCCACCGCAACAGTTACACTGTCTTTAGTAAGAATCTATGGATAAAAATGGAATCTAAACATTACAAACTTTTAAAACAACAAGTTCCAAATACTGACCATCTATCAAATAAACAATTAAAAGGTTTTGTTTCTGAAAAATTTTCACAAGTTCTAAATACGTTTTATCTTAAGAAAGCCAAATGTTTTGAATATTCAAAAAAATTTCTTCGAGTTCTAATTTCCAATAGATTGTTCGTCTTAAGACAGCTAAAATTATTTGTTTCTTTGGAAATTTTCCAAATCGGTTACTGTTACGTTTAAAGAATCTAGTCCATTTTGAAAAGAGTCCTTAAATTGAAAAGTTCTTAAACTGTGAGAGTAATACTATACAGTAATGTGGAATACTGATCGAGTTGTAGCCCACTACTGTATATAACTTTACATGGGCGAATAAAAAACCAAGGACAGAGTTACAGACCTCCTGGGGTGGGACATCAAATGAAATCGTTCTCAGATCCACATTCTGGTACGAATCAATGCACGGTAGGATGAAAAACAAGCCTACAAACACAAAAGGTAATTGATAGTGTGCTAGTTTGATTGTTGAATCTATGATAGATATAATAATAGGGAGATAAATTAGAGCAAAAGAAAACGTCTCATTATTTGCACAGCAACTTCGAGCACAATATTTTTGAACCTTAGCTTTTGATTTCTTAATTCAAAGTTTTTTTTCAGGTCCATAATTATCATTAAAGGCAGGTCCAATCTGTGGCAAATATAGTTTAACTAAGAGATCAAATGTAAAGTATATATCGGCCTTACATGTAATTCTTCATCAATACACCCTAGATGGTACTTTGCTAGAGTTGTACCAGGGTATCGAACTAACCTCTAACCTAAACTGGGGATAGCACATCTCTAACATCGTTCTTTAGACGAACTCTCGGAAAATGCTTAGAAGTTGGTAAGACTAACCGGGATTTTACACCCCAGTTAGTCCAAATCTCAAGTATTGCAGCAGCTTATGAATCCACATGCTTAAAAACACGTAAAGGACATTAAAAGAACTCATCGTAGACTTTCTATATAGATTTATTAAATAATACTATGTAGATTCATCTATCCAGGAATTTTATAATGAAATAGTCCTGAGCTTAAATACACTGGATAAATTTCAGAGAAAGATTTCATAAGCTTTAAAACTCTGCTGCTTTATTAAGGTTTGTTTTGTTCGAGTACCAGGGACCGTGACAAGTTTACTCAAACAGCTCCAATGGCCATCTCGACCGCAAAGAAGACAAATGTCACGTCTAAGAATGATGCTCAGTCTATTCCAGACTACGTGTTACGATGTCTTTTCACCCCAAACGTTTCATAAACCTTGGTAGTACTAGCAACTCCAATAAATAAAGTTTCTTTCGATAGAATAGTGAAAGATTGGAATGAACTGCCTTCCAAACTAATTTAACAGGAATCGCTTGCATCTTTTATATTAGCCATAGCCGCCTACCTCAACCTCTCAACATCTTTTTGTTTCAATTTTTCTTAAATGGTTTTTATTTCCACTTGTAATTGCACTCTTCTAATCTAACTAAAGTGCCTGTTCCAAGAGTTTGTAAAGGACTTAGCGAATTAGAGGTTTGTTTCGTTACAAACCTGGTCCTTTTGCACCACCAGGAAGAAGCCGACCGAGTCTAAAGATTACAGCTCTTTCATATTCTTGCACAATCTAAAAAAATATTAAAGTTCTATATTGATTAATAAAACTACAAGTAATTTTATAAGAACCTGTAATTTTTTCCGTGGCTCATTGTTCTTAATGTTTTTTGGCTGTTTTAGGCAGCATTTACACGTAGCCGGCTATATTTTTATCCGTTTTCGACCGTTTACACGTAAACGGTAATAAACATGTAACTCTTTAGATAAGCGAAAGAGCATGCACCTTTATCGCTAAGCCTGCGATCACAGTGGTCTCTGTGCGCTATTTTTCTGCCTGGACATTAACAATGACGTAAGCGTTTACAAAATGTCCGGCTTCAAGCGTTTACACGTAAACGTATAGCCACCGTTTTCAAAAATACTCGCTTTCTTTGAGTAGCGTTTTCGAAAAAGCCGTTTAATAGGCGTTTCCTTGTAAACACTTTGCGTGAACAGATCAAAAAAAAAAATCCGGTCAACCTAAGTACTTAGTATATGCCAAATATAGTGTCCCGAAAACTCGATCGACCTAGGTACTTGGTATGTGCCAGATATAATGTCCCGAACGTCTGTCGACTTGGTATATGCCAAATATTATGTCCCGAAAAATCGTTCGTTCTAGCTAATGCTTACAAAAATAGCCACCTACGTGTTGGCGCTGACTCAGTCTCAATTTGTTCTGAATTTGTTCTTATTTCTATGGGTGGTTTGAGGTAATTACGAGATTCAGTAAAGTTTCAACTGTAAACATTTTAATTAAAAACTTTCACTGATTATTAACAAGTAAAAATGTTCAAAGCTTTTTCGGCTGTCAGGCTACAGCCTTCAATGGATAAAAATGGGGAAAAATGGAAAAATGGAAAAATGGAAAACTCGCCTGCGGCTCGTGTTTTTTACATTTCCCTCGTGTTCTCAAATAGCCGTCGTGTTTTATCACAGTCTAAAACACGGCTTAGGCTTCTTTATTTGTTAAATAAAACAATAAAATATCGATTTTTCTATATGACGTTTCTTGTGGGTAAAATCAATAAGTGATGCTTCCCTTATACTTCAATGATAAATCGAAATTGAGAGAAAGCTGGACCCAAGTATAAGGGTCAAACTAAACCTAAAATGGCCGCCTTGCAGCAGCAGCAAAGAGAGAGAGAGAGATCCCTAGATTTTAACTCAGTCTTAAGGAAATTTGTGGCCGAGGTGAAATGGAGTAAGGCGCCGGTTTATTTAAAACGGAGACAATGAGACAACAGTCGAAATAAGAATGATTCTATTTCATAAATTCTATTTATCGCGTTTTTATCAATTGTGTTGCCACGTTAAATACAGATTGTTTCACCAGCTTTGCTAGCTACTTTATACAACTGGAGTTTCTTATACAAGGGCATGTTAGCAATGTGCCTATGTCTTTGTGCAAAAGTTTGCGAGAATTTCGGGCGTCCAAACGTCTCGCCTTCGAATTTCTAGAACTCGCTACGTAAAAGGTCAAAACGTCTCGGGCTCGCGAAGCAAAACTAAAGTCTTACCGTCTCGCAAATAAAAGCCTCGCATTTACCATCTCTTGAAATAAACATAAAATATGAAAAATGCGAGAAAACAAAACTGACTGTGTTTTATTCTTTGCTTCTCGCACGAATGTTTTCACGGGTGAGCGTAAGGAATTCAGTTTACTACAAGAGAAAAAGCAAGTGTTTTGTTTTCTTGTCCTTAGGGAAGCGTCACATATCGATTTTCCCCACAAGAAACGTCATATGTACGTTAGGGAGTAGGGTGGTTAAAGGCTGTGACGTTTCTCCGGAAAGCCATGAGGAAAAAATCAATAGTTTGTTGACAAAAACTCAAACGCCTTAACAATTGGGGTGTCCTGTATATTCAGTCTGTAATATTTCCACAACACAAGTCGTTTTATATTAAAGATTGAATAATAATAACATGATCTTAAGGTATGGAGAACTCGGAAAAAAACCCGAGCCCCAGATGGGATTTGAACCCACGACCCTCCGTGATCTAGTCGGATGCTCTAACCAACTGAGCTACTGGAGACTCTATGGTGAGCAAGGGTCGATTTTCCAGGTGTAGACTGGAACCGCATCGCGCGGTCACACAGCCTAGCAATGACTGACGCACAAGTCGTTTTCTTCGTTTTTTTTAGTTGTACGTTTGTAATATTACATTTGGTTAATAGAATCGATTACTAATGAGTATAGTACTGAACATAAACATATAAAAGGAATCGCCCAAAATTTTGAGCCTAAATATTAATTTATTAAAATGCATGGGGAAATTTAACAAGGAACACACACAGGCAGAAAAAATCTTCCCATAATTTTCTATATGTTATGATCGACCTGTTGTTTGTAAATATTAATGATTCCTATAATTGCACAATAATCCATAGATTATTAACTCATCAAGGCGTTTCAGACAAACAGGTTCTGAAAAGCCATCAGGGAAGAACTTGTATACGTTTATAATTATTACCAGTATTAAAAGATCTTTCAGTCTTCAACTTAATTTCACGGTCTCAGTTAAAATAGCGTACACAATAACAAAAATCGTCCACTACGTCGATGCTTATGTACAACGCGTTGCTCCCTGTTGTAAGAAAATCAGGCGACAGTCTTGGTTTCCGGATGTCGGATATACTGGATATAAGATTCCACCTCAGTAGATTTCGCCGGATTCCTAAACTTGGATTGCGGATTCTAAAAGTTCTCTTTTGACAAAATCCTGAATTGTGGACCTGGATTCCACAAGCAATCATTTTCTATATTTTCCATTCTAGGAGCAAATACTTTCCTGGATTCATAAATATAGGACTGAAACGTGGTTCAAATTTTTAATTCAAAATTTCAATAAGCAAGTATGTTAACCTTAGTTATGTACTAGTCAGTGGAAAGCCCCGCACCCCCATACCCTGGAAATGCGGGGCATTAGCGGGGGACTTCAGTGGTTTTTAGTGCTCACCTTTACCCTAGTGTGCCGGGTGCTCGACAACATTAAACACAAATAACAGCGACTGGGGACCGGTAGCGGGGCTTTGGCGGGGATTTTGCTTTTGAAGCAATTTTTAATGGGCATACATAGAATACTGGGAAAGCGTATGATCTTAAAATGGCGGCCACCAAAAAGAGGGTATTTACGATTTAAAATCCATTCTTTTCATGCCTGTAATGGGCCATCGATTAAATTCTGTGTTCAATCTATAAACATTATATATCATGTCTTGTACTGAAATTAGACAAAGTTTGGTATTGCTTATGCCCTCATCATAACGTTGTGTATTTGTGAGTTTTCAAGTATTTCCCTGGGGGCGGAGTACAAAACTGAGGTTTTGAGTAAAGAAATTGCCCTGCATAGCAGGGAATTTACTTCATTTAGCTAGGAGGCTTGGTCTAATGCCCCGCTATTCCCCCGGGTGAGGGGCTTTCTACTGACTAGTGCATTTACCTATACTGAACATGACCGCACGGTCGAAAACGTTTTATTTGAACATATTTTAACGTTTCTAGCCTTAACCCTTTCACTCCCATTCAGATATCAACACTCAAATTCTCTTTACATAACAGATACAAAATAAGGCATTTGGTAATGAGAAAATGAGGGATGATCAAACAAAACAAACTACTAAAGATTAAAAGTGAAAGTCTCTCAAACTTGTTCAATAAAAAGTATGGGCTCAAGTTGGGAGAACTTAATAATTCAACTGGGACTGAAAGGGTTAACGTTTTAGGTTAGTACGGCATGTCATGTAAGTTTCCCATGACATTTAAGCCAATGAAAGGAAAGATAAAACTCACCCCAACCTTAATTCAACCAATCACAAAGCTTGTCAAGAATCTTTAATTTCATGGGAAACGTTTCAGTGAACATTAATTTTCAAGCAAATTTTTTGTTATTAATAAAATAATAAAAATCCGGAACTCACCTTTATACAGAAGAACAAGGAAAATGGAAAGGTCACAACGAGAAGAAGAAGAGAAACTCCGGTTAGAACGTAATCACAACAGCCGCGCTCTTGACTTTGTTGTTTCTCCATGATGAATTAGTTTTGATAGAGATTTCCTCGTACTTGACAACTCTCTGAATAGCAAGAGCCAAAGGAAAATACTTGTGAAATGTGGCTTATTAATAAAGCATGTTCTGTGTCTCCATTGTGAGAACATTGAGTCCTTTTACCTGCTTGAGAAATCTCACAAACTTTGCTTAAGTTTTAAACAATGTTTTACTTCCTAATAAAGGCACGAAGACTATATTTTAGCTCGTTCTTTTTTCTTCTTAACAACGGAAACCACTTATGTTTAATTTTATTTCTTTTATGTATATTTTTTTACTTTATCGAACAAAAATAATGCGAGCCAGTCTTTGTCTCACTGGAATTGATTTTCCGCTTCAAATGCATATTAGAACATTTTGCATTTTTAAAACACTTTCTTATAAGGCTATTGGGTAGTAATTTTAGTATTTCATCCATTTAATTTACATAAATTCTATTTTACGTTAAATTGAACATGTGAGAGCAACAAACTTCAAAAGTCAAAGTACATGTACAGCGTAATTATTTTATCTTGTGTTTAATTATGTCCAAAAAGAAGCTAGATTAATATTTAGAGAGCTTATCGTATATCAAATCTGAGAAAAATGTGCAGGTTATAAAACTCGTACAATGCTTACCTTTTGGCGTTAAATTCTTAAAACGTGACAGCTATAACAAGATTTATGAGTGTTCCGTTTGTAATTCGAAAAAACTGAACAAATAAAGGAAAATAATTTGTGTTAAAATGTTATTTTCTTGCCTCGAATAAACATAGAAATACCATGCATTTCATGTCGGCACTGCATTTCAACAATGCGGATTTTGAATTAAATATAAAACCCGAAGTGATAAATTTAGCTTTTTACTTTATCTATATGATAATTATCAAAGCTCCTTATGGTAACCCTAGTTACTTTATTTTCGGATTCTTGCCTTAATCATTTTTTTATGCACCTTCGTGCGTCTTAAAAACTCAAAATGTCGGAATACTTGGTTCACAGACTACTGAAATGTCGAAGCCCAAAAAAAACAAGATAGAACTTTAGAAAACTAGTTCGTTATAAGAAAAGGCAAAAATTAATTATTAAGTATGCAACAGAGCTCTGAATTTTTAATATTAGGTATCGAGTAATTTCAAAACAAGTCAAGATGATGACACATTGATATTGCGATTTTAGAAAAAGTTCTTTATTAGCGATAAAGTATAGTAGTACTCTGTAAAAATAACTATTTTTTTTGGTGAAAACTACTGAAAAATAATCTCTGTTGCAAGTGGGAAACATGTGAATAAAATTTCAGTGAATGAAATTTACTAGTATTGCTTTACAAGTTATGGAAATAGTACTATTTACAGGTTGACAATACTCTCTGTCACCGAGTTTAATTTTACACTCGCAAATTTCCATTCTACAAAATATGTCTTTATAATACGTTAACAAAAGTAATAGATTTTTGGTGTTTTTGGTAAAAAGTGATGGAAAGACAGTTTTTACAAGAAATACTGTTTTCTTTTTGATCTTCCAAACCTAATTCTGTAAAAACAAAAACAAAGTAATTGGCAAAATTGCACTGTTTTTCTATGGCTCTGTCATAATACAATATAACAAAATCTTCTTTTCCATGCACAAAAAGTAATTTTGGCTGGAATTTAAAATAGAGACTTCAGTAATATTCCGAGCATTTTGGTCGTTTTTTGCTCAGTTTTTGTGGCTTTATATAACAGATTTTATAATTTTTAATTCTAAAATATACTTTTGAATATATCACCGACAGCGAACAGCGCGATCGATACATTCATGCCAAAATTTTGAACATGGTGTTTTTCAACTCAAAGTACATATCTATCCGACATAGTCTACTCTAGATTTAAAATTTAGAGGCACATAATCAGGTCGATATAGATCTAGTAATCCAACATACCTGGATTTCTCACAGCGACAGCTTTGGTACGGAACTCTTGAAAGACAGGTGCAAATTAACATAATTCAATGCGCGTGCGTTGTGCTGAATACTGTGTGGCAAGTAAAAAAAAAATAGGCACCTAGTAGGCGCATGTCCTGACTGCGGAGTTACACGACAGGAAAATATGGAAGTAGAATATTTGTCGAGTGTTGTCACGCGTTGTCAACTCAGGTTTTGAAAGTTGTCGTAAATATCGACCTAAAAGCTGAAATGTAGCCATGTAACCGTTCATCCGGTCGGTCACAAACAAAATATGAAAGCTGCGAGGTGCAAACGTTGTAAAATGTAAAAAAACGCACCTCAAAATACCGAGCCTTTGAGTTCGTTCATAGACTTGTTACAGTCTTAGAAACCGCATGTAAAGTCAAGCTTGTAAATTCAATAATTTGCACGTGCAGCACGAGTCATTCTACAAGTGTAAATTACGGTTGTAGCCATACAATAGACCATTTTACAGTTCCTGAAAGGTAACCAAGCTTCTACATGAAACTGAGGCTTAGGGTCATATAGGCTCGCGGCCACACGATGCAACATTTCATTCAACATCGCGCGCAACCGTGTGTACGTCCACCGATAAATTTTGTTTCATGCTGACATTCAAGGAACAAAATTGAAGTTGAATGGCGCTCTTTTCTTGCAACATTGTGCTCAACAAGTTATATTTTCTCGGATTTTTTTTGTTGGATGCCATATTGATGGTAGTGCTGCTGGGTAAACACGTCACGCTACCACTAACAATGACGAAGAACTCAAACCTCCGAGTACCTTTAAATTAATTCAAAATTAAAATCAATTTATTTCTGATTAAGCTTTTGAAACTAATTAATCATTCGAGGTATATTTTTTCATTTTAATTTGTAATCTTTTTTTGTTTTGTATTGCTGATTTTATTTGTCAGTTTTGAATTTTAGATTATAAATTTAATTAACAATACAACTACACTCCTGGAGCCAGTTGTTCAAATTAGGCTGGTTAAGTAAACTCTGGGTTAAGCTAAAATTCAAACAGGAATTTCTTCTTCAAAAAAAGGTAAACGGTTATTTATGAATATTGTTTAGATTTTTCTAGAAAAAGTCTTGTTAATCCCAAAATTACAGCTAAAATCTCTCCTCGTAAGATTGGAAACAAGATCGTGGGTTAAACATTTAATCCTGGGTTAGTGCTAATTGACTTTTGAACAACTGGACCCAGGTCATAACCTAGATTCAATTAAATTATCTAAAGACTACCTGTCGTGATTAGCCCTTATGGTTACATGCAGATGGCTACACTCCTTAACCTGGTAATATATTTTTGTTAATGCTGTGATTTTCCTAATTAATGCGAGTTTAAATAAAGTTTGTTGCTGTTGTTATGTTGCGTGACTTTGTTGCAGTGTATGTCCGCCCTTTAAAAGTACAAGTGATCAAGGCGTTTGTTTAGGTGTTGAGAAGGACTGTTTTGAACTGCATGATGAAATGTGGATTTGGGATAAGCATGGTGTGATAATTTACGAGGAGGAGAGTGTTTGAATGCATGCAGTTTAATCGCGCATATTAGTGGAGAACTTTGTGTCTGGCTAAGGTCTAGCTTGGATGACTAAACAATATATATAGTACGCCCCGATATGTAAATTTTCTAATTTTTTATAAAAGCTTTTAAATTAGTGGTGGGTGCAGTTTCACAACCCACCACC
>JAOBRB020017935.1:0-16048 GCA_027575285.2 Zoanthus pulchellus | reverse complement strand
CTCCCCTGAAACATAGTAGCCCTCCCCCCCCCCCACTAAATAATGACCGGTCCCTAACATCCCAATCATCAATGCTACCATCACTGACATGTTTATTTTAATTACTACCTAATATTGTCATTTTCATGGAAAATCATTATAGTTTCTTATTTAAAATACACCATTGCACACAATATTTTTTAATGTTTTTTTTCTTTGTAGGTTGGTACCACGACTTTTTCCAGGAAGTACTTTAAAAATAAGAACATTTTTAGTATAATAAACATACATGTGAGATAATGAACAGATTCCCCAAATAATAAAATGCTTGTTTTTAAATAGTGTGTGGTGGCATGTTAATTTAGTTTCACAATTGTTTGTAAGGTCGTGATAGCTCTTCAACTCCCCTGGAAGGGACACTTATCCATCACAGGCTAGCTCCCAGCAAATGCTGGTATTCACTGAACCCCGAAGAATCTGAATATTTAAAATTCAGATCTCAGCAAACAGCCGGGATTAAACTGGAGGATCTTGTGGTCGGATGGTAGATATTTTACCTACAGCACCATGCACAGGTCTAAGTTAAAATTTTATTGTTAGTCCGGCTCAAACAATCTTGACCTTCTTCTCCAAGGTCTAGGAGGAAGACATCTGGACACATCTAAAGTAGTTAAGTGTCTCTGTCTTTAGCATTCGAAGCAGCCGGCCTCAAGCTCTTTCAACCGTCGTGTCTGCTACTCTGTCTTGTACATAGATAATGGAAAGAAACTGTCTCTGTTTCATGCAGGTAATTATCTAGCCCATAACTGGAAAATCTAAAATAGGGTGCTATCAATGGACGTCATAGTCGGTTTTCAATTTTTCACAGCTGAATTACAATTTTTCAAAAGAATTTTTTCTGGTTGAAAGGGCAGATTGCCCTCCAGTCAAACATCTATAATAAGATTCAACAGCTGATTGACAGCAAAAAATTAAGCTCCAATATCCAACATGGTACCATCCACATGGTTAGTAGAACAGATTTTGACACTAACCTCTGGTTTTATATTTCAGTATGAGTTTAAGAATGACATCAACCTTTAAGCTACTTAAGATCAGAAGTTTGCAACAATTTCAACCATGCGTTAAAAATAATTGTTTATATTGGATTCTCTCCCATTAACAAATCAATGAACTGCTTATAAATTCAGGAAAACTTAAGTCTTACGTCTATAAAGTGCAATATTCTTTTAGCATTTGCCAATTGAACACTGGGCCTAAAATGATAAAAATGTGTATGTAAATGTCGGCCTATTTTCAAGACTTTTTTGGGTTATTTAAAACCACTGGTGTTTCACTTTGTTCGGTTCATCAAACGTTGTATGGTAATGACCAGATGTTCAACAATTCACTTTGTTCGGTTCATCAAACGTTGTAATGTAATGACCAACATAAAGAACAGATGTTTAACAATTCATATTCAAATTTATTTATCACATCGAGTCACAGACTTCTCAATTCACAGTTCCAAAAAAGTACAAAACTATGCATCTACATCCGGCAAACTTTTGAAATAATTTTATTACACATCCTAATTACTGCTGTTCTTATAGTTTTTGACTTTTCTAAATGTGCCAGGTCAAAGTTAATCTCATGTTTAAAGCTTAATTACCTTTTGGGGAGAACTGTGAAATGGTCTAAGACTGAACGTTCTAAATTTGTTAGAAGTAGTTCTTATTATCAGAGTTACATGTAGAATGATATTTAGCTGGGTAGTGATACTTATGTTGTTTTGTTAATCAGTTACACAGACTGTTGCATACTAAAAGGTTGATATAAAAACTTTATCTATAAATCGAATTAACGTTTTAACAAAACTACATTAGAAACAGGCTTGAAACTTTGCATTAAACTAAGCCGTGTATCTTAATTTACTCAATAACTCGTTTGTTTAAAATCCTTGACTTAGTAGTAATGTTTGTAGAATTGGGCAGCGTCCAGGCACAGCGAATCTCGCTCAAACAACATCAAGAGCTCGCAGTGCTTCGTGTGTGGAAACAAGTCGATCGGAACTGCTTTTACAAGGCGAAACGGAGACGTTTTCTGTCGCTTGGAGGTTGGACGGCACAAACTAGTAAATAAAATAATAAGTTAGCGCGTGAGCCCATACACGCCAAGTTTTTGTCATACGTTTCAATAACTGATGTAGATGACACACGTAACTTGACAAAGATTAACAGTGAGAAATAATGAAGTTTGTGAGTATATCACTTCGTGAAAAACAAAGATATAACCCTTTACATTCGGCCACGTCCACAGGAGACGTATTAAGATATTTACGTATAGATCTATAACATTTTTCTTGCGGATTTAAACATTTTCGCGTCCGCACGTAGCTGAACAAGTATTGGAAATAATTCTAGTATCCAGGACTTCTCCGGTAAATATCGTCAACAGAGCATGCTCACAAGCCAAATTCATATTTACATTGCAAATTCGCGGCAAAGTCACGATTTTGTTTTGTGAGCTGCTTTTTCATTTTCAACTATTGAATTTTTAACTATTGAATAAATTGCTTCGATCAGCATAAGAAGTTTTACGTAATGAGCTGAAAACAAAGTTGAGTTCACTGTTTAGCGTAATACACGCCAACTGAACTATTCAAGGCTTTATGATAAACAAAAACTACAACTGAAGAAGGAGCACTCTCATAACCTAGATCGGAGAATCAATACAACCCATAACATAACCTTTTATGAAAGCAATTTATTGTGAGTAACTGCCTGGAAAAAGAGAAACAGGTATGAGTAAATTGTTGCCGTACCCTATGTGATTCACTATAGGCTGATGCATCACAACCTGGGTACCCTGTGATTATTAAACCTGGTTCTCTTATATCGCGAATCGTCGATGATGATCGGTGATTTGTACTTTGCGACGTCGGTGACCTGCATGCAGATATATGAGAACGGCACCGGCGACAGTTGGCGATGCAATCGCATGAAACAAAAAAGTTTGTTTTTCCCGACGGTCGCCGATGATCGGCGACCATTGGGGTGGTGAAAAAAGATGTGAGAACCCTTAATCGGCGATGATGGCCGACGATTTGCGATATATGAGAGCCAGGCTTTAGTTTAGCACCCTCATCTTGTTTGTAGTAATCCTCTTACACGTCAGGACGACAAAGAAGCTACCGCTGATAAAAGCTATAGCTAAAATTTTACTTACTCAAGAAAGTTGCCAAAGGCAGCACTTGCGTTACAAGACACATAAATGAGCTTTTCCATTTTTCTACACCTTCTTATTGCATGAAGAACGTGTTGATCTAAGAATGGAAAATACGACATTTTTTAATAAAAAGAGAAAAATTTGAACCTGTTTGGCTACAAATTACTTGAATCATTTGCTCCGGAAAGGAACCGTTAATAGAATAGTTTTATACATTATTCCTTACAGCAAATCCGATGTACGTTGTTGGCCTCAACATGAGATAAAAAGGAACCTCACAACTTGGCAAGAACTTTTAATTGAGGGTATATAGAGTCATTAAGAAATGGCGAGGCAAACTGAGATTATCAATAACCCTACCATAGGAGAAATTGGCATAGACTTGGTTCGGCCAGAAAAGAGCAAGATTAGATGGCAAGCACAGAAACAGCCATCCACAGTTACTACTTTTCACTATGTATGTTATATGGCTCACGTGGAGTCGAAACCCCTCAATGATTATTTAGCGCCAACACACACTCTAGCACCAGTAGTTCTGTCTGTACAATCAACAAAGCATGCTCACAAGTTCCCACTGGTTTACCATCCTTTATATAGTTCATTCTACAGATACAATCCTTTACTCACTCAGGCCTGCACGGGGAGGATCCATAATGCCAATGACTTTCGTCTTCCTTGGAAGATTCTTCATTATATCAACTATCACATCTTCAGCTTTTCCTGCATGGAATTCGGCATTTGTTATTCCTGTTTAGATCAGATATAGAAAGAAAAACTTATATTCCTGTTAAAATCAAATATGTAAACATGAGTAATAATTATTTCTGTTTTTAAACAAAGTAGAGGTTGCTGTTCCATACAAACCTAGGTAAATATAGGAAAAGAAGTTGTTTCTCCAGGTCACGTAAAAAAGCAAAATGTCTACTGAACCAAAAATAATATCATACAAGTTATCCTTATTTAACCTTATATAGAAATAAGATTAATGCAAACATAATAACATTGTCCAGCACAGGAGTTGTTAGTTCTGTGTGTATCAAACCTTTAATATTTACAAGCACATTTGGTCTCACTGGGGCCTTGGGAATGAGAACACGAGACAATCTGCTTTCGTATTAATACAAACACAGGAGTGATCAAAAAATTATTGTCATTGCATGCTTAAAATGTCCAACGAAATTCACTGAAACAAGACTAAAGAAGACTTTGGGTACTCGAGTGTTACAAAATTGAGTCTGGGTCTGAACATCAAATAGAAATGCAATCACACTTTAACTAATTCGAAAAGCTTAACAAGTCTGATTTTAAATTTGACAAAGTAAACAACCATCTAACTGGCACCATTACCCACCATTCAACCTAGCGTTTTCGATGGCGTCCTTCACTGCATTTTCGCAAACCTCGATTCCGATTAGGCGTTTGACACTCTGAAAAAGGAGCATTACTTGTTTTTATAACTATTTCTTTTCAGATTCCAAGACGCTTGAGTAGAGAGTGTCTCAGTGGAGAGCGAGTGTCTCAGTGGAGAGCGAGTGTCTCAGTGGAGAGCGAGTGTCTCAATGGAGAGCAAGTTTCTGAATTGTGAGTGTCAGAATGGTACAAAGGTACAAAAAAATCTTTATTGGCATTTTACAACTACTGCACATTGCCAAAGCTATTATAACATCAGAGTCTAAACTGATTGGTACAAACATGTCATAAAAAATTGTTCAAAAATCTCTAAGTATATCACTGTTCAAATAAAAATTTGGTAATTATTTTCATTCTATCTGATGGATACCGGATTCGTAACCTTGTACATTTGATAAAGACGCATCTCGCAAAGACAAAAAATGTGTCCACAATAATCGTATATAACAAATTGAAATGAAGTGAATATAAACCTTGTTTTTTTTATCTTTCTAAAAAAGCTGATTTTTTACTAAATCAGAAAATGAAGCCTCAAACAAATTGAAAATTTTTCTAGCCAGTATGTATTCAGTTTGAAGGATGCTGGCATTTGGAACAGCCAGTTGTGTTAGCAAGTAATATGATTTATAATAGACAAAGAATACACTTACCCTTGCTAAGGTTAAGCCAATGGTACCAGTTCCACAACATATATCTGAACAAAAGCCCAAAAAGGGAAACTTAGTCATTTTGTAAACCAACAGCGACTACTTTATAATGTAGGAAAGTTGTCCCCTAACACCATGAAACACACAAATGTTCCATGATTACCTTTCAAAAAAAAAAAAATCTTAAGAGTGGTTATTGTTCAGCGATCCTTTTGATTACAATGGTCACGTCAGGGTTGCCAAAGTTTCCATTTCAAAATTCCCTGACTTTTCCCTGACCATAAATAACAAATATACACATTTTAGTATAATTTCCAATGGCCTCCAACCACCCCTCACAGCCATCCTTACCTTCTTTTTATTGAATTATGATACATAATAACACTGATAACTGCTTCGCAGCAATCAGTTTTGCGGACACAAATGCAACATAAAATATTGTAACTTTAACCAGTTTCATGTAAGTTGTTCTGCAAAAGCAACACCAAACAGACCTCAAAGAAATTCCCTGACTTTTTACCTTGAATAATTTTTCACTGACCAAAATCCAAATTCCCTGACCTTGAGAAAATAATTTTTTTCCTGACTTTTCCCTGACCTGTGGCAACCTTGTTACGCGGTTTTCACATGATCGCTGTAGTTGGCGTGAATGAAAAACAGCGTAGACAAAGGCCTTTCAGAAGAAATCTCGCATTTCATATCGCAATTCATCTTCATCTCCAATTATTGTAGTTTTTTTTTTTTACTAAATTTGTTATACAATCATCATAGTGATGAACTACGCTCTCTTCTAGTAACTACAGTAAAAACCTGGAAACTTTCAAAAGTAGGAAGATGTGTTGTTCTTAAGGTGAGGGACGAATTTAGGAAGTGGCCATACACAGCAAGATGATAACCAATCTCTGTTTCTGAGAAAAGCTTAAACCTATATTTACAAACACTTCGTACAAATCTCAGAAAGAAAAATTTAGGCCATTTTTGGAAAAGCCTGTTCTCATTGCTCTATGCGCAAAATTTTGTAAGTAATGAGCGCTTTTTAAGAAGAATCACACAAAATGTAAATGTTTCTTAAGGCAGTAAATAATGATTAACTGAAGTATCTTATTATAGTGATACGGATAGTGCTAGTAGCAATGACATAACACTAACACTCGATAATCTCGAACTGCTTTTCCGTGAGCCTAAAGCGTCTTTATCTCAAAAGAACAAATGAAGTTCGAACATCGGAGTGTTTTTTCCACTATAGAACACTTTCAGTGTTTGAAAAACAAAAATTTGCCCGCCATTCTTTACTAGATCACTTACCCATGATAATAGTGTCCTTTCCTTCATCAGCGCCACCAGAACACCACTCTTTGATTATGTCAAACATTTTCTCAGCCCCCCGGGTATTGACTGTGAAGAATCAGTTGAATGTTATATAATTGAAGAAGGCTAAGCCATGTGATAAAACAAGATAAAATGCCACGAGTATTTTGTGACAAATAACGACGGGTATTTTAGTGTACTCAGATGTCTTAGCTTATTTGTTTGCTACAAAATATAGATTCTACACGCAGTTAATTGTTCTTACCACATTTTGACGTCATTTGTGATCTATTACTGAACAGATGCACGGCAACATGGAATCTATTTGTTAAGTAGCTAATGCTGATATTAGCTGTAGAAACAAAAACTAAAAACAATAATTATATATGATAGTGTTGAAATATCATACCTTGAAAGAACGCATCGGGAGAGATTCGAAACTTCAATCCTGCCATTTCTTCATAAATATGCTTGAAGAAGAGAAAAAGATAGGGTTACTGTTTGAATAACAATAAACTATACAATTAATCCATATATAAACCTGTTTAGCATTATAGTACCACTTATAACACACGTTATCTCATCGCATCGTTAGACATAACATGCTACTGAAGGACAACATCCATTATAGTAGTACCACTTATAAAACCCGAAACAGAGTGGTTAAACGAATTAAAGTGGCGAAAAAACAGGTTTAATTGCATCGTTGAACGAACACCGAAACGGCGGTCAGTTTCACCAGTATATAAAAGATTACAGCGGGAACAAATCTAGGTCTTAAACATCTCTTTAAACGTCTGCTCATCAGGTCGAGTCACTAAGAATACAGTGTTCAGTTTCAACAACCGATAATACCACCAGATAGATGAATGAGGAATGGAGTACCATATCGACAGTTGTTGCTAACATTTTCCTAGAACCTATAGTGAAGTTCCAAGGAGTAGAGATAATAGGACTCGAGGTCCCTTACAAGGATCTTACTCCTGGGCTTACGGTTTAACGTCCTTATCCGAGAAGACACGAAAGTCTAACAATTTGCAGATGTTAGAGCAAAAGCAGCACTTTGTCCTCAATTATTTTAAGATCCTGAGTGGTGGTCCGGCCGGATATCGAACCCGAGACCTTCCGCACAACAGACTGGCGCCCTAATAACTGGGCTAACCAAGAGAAATAGAAGACCTTCCGTATGACCCACCATTCTACGACCGATACGTAGATGACTGTTTTTCTAAGAAACAAGTAGTTTGTTTCTTACATAGATTTCTTAAATATGTGTTCAATTGTCTCATCAAAAGGAACTTATGTAAACAGAGAAGAGACGTCATAGAACACAAAAATTTCTTGACCATCTAATGAACGGTTGTTGAGGCGTTTAGAAAAATCAGTTGTAATTGTATTTCATCAATCTAATATATGTCTTAAATTGACAAAAGTAGGCGATTTCTATTAAAGGACCAGAAAAACGAAGTCCTCACGCCGTACAAGGATATAACGGGTTAACAGGGTCACGTTCACATTGTCTGCAACATGTTTCATTCTGACGTACAAAGCTTGCATTCACTATTTTTAAGGCAATGGCTTTTTGCTGTTCCTGGCATCACCACCATCCCACCGTAGGATATTTAACACCATTGATACAGTGTGCCCCGATGGCGAAGTACTGTTACACCAATGATTTCACCAAATCTTACCTTTTCACCCATAAGTAGCGTCAATGGTGCTTCAGCATTTCCACCGACTGCCCTGCAAAGAGAATAGGAATGGTTAGGAGAAGGTGCTGGTTACCTGGAATAACCTAGTGGGGCTAATCGAGCCAGGTAACCAGGTATGGATGCAATAGCATCATCAAACATCGTTTGAACTTGCAGATTACAAATAAAACTCTCAGCATAGGAAAGGTATCTTTCAGAAAAAGCAACACTCAAAACAGACTGATTGCAGACTGGCAATCGAAAGCTTAGTGTTTTTTAACACTTTTAACCAGAGAACGTCTTTTTAACTTTTTCAACTATATTAAAGTATTTACATTAAATTACTTTTTATACAACCAACAACTTTTATGAAAATCTCCAAGTTAAAGAAGAATTGAACTCAAAAACTGACCTTGAAATCCTTATATTTATATACATAAATGACCATAAACAAGTTAAAAATATGAAGAGACAAACGACTTCATAACATGCCTTGTAGGATTGATCTGCAGGTACAGCGACGTCAACTTTAGATCCTTTCCTTCGCCTTCAGTAAGAAAACTCAAAATTCTTTGTTTTTCTTCTTCAGTTTCTTCCTGTAGTTATAAATGCATTTCAATTACATCTTTAGTATAAATATATTATCTCTCAAGGTCCCAAAATCAGATAAGGTGAATTAAAAAGGGAAAGTATATCAAGATTAAGACTTTTTTGAGGTAGGATTCATAAATAGGGTCTTGATAGTGACGCAAATAGAAGACTTATTAGGGAGCTGAACTGATTGGCTAGAGCAAGGTAGACAAACAAAACTCAATTCTAGCAAGATAGACATCCAGTTGTGTAGCAATCTTGAAACAGAAATTTGGTTTTAATTCCTTGATGTTTGTTACTTATGGTATTCACTGTAAATAACAAAAGGCAGTGCTATCCCAGTACACGCATGTCCTTACTGTACTAGCACAACCGTTGGTTCCTATAGTATGACAACCGGTTGGCCCTACACCATAACTTGTTGTTACTTATCTCTTATTAACAGAGCGGGAGGTCTGTATGGGAGAATCTTGACCAAGGTCACTAGTACAGACTCAACGCAGTGAGCAGTGTTCAAAATAGCCACAACACAGTTGTCTTGTAGGTACTTATGTTTATACTGTTTTGCAAACAGGATATTTTATCTGGCTACGAAAACAGCCGGCAAAAATTTTGGACCAAATAAAAGAGCTTACAAAATGAAACAAAATTTGAGATCGTTATTTTGAACCCTGGTGAGGTCTGTACCATCAACCGATGTCATGATTCTCCCATACTGACCGACCACTTAGTTAATAAGAATTTTATTATATGGCCAAACAAGAAAGCATAGGAACAATGTCTAGATGACAGTCTAGATGGGAAAATCTAGACCAGGGTCAAGATCGAGTTTAGCCAATCAAATTCTTGAATTTGTTTGTCTTCAGTCCGTTTGAGACATGGCCATATAATAATGTAGCATAACTTTTGGTCTCTATAGCAGACAACTTGCAGTTTCTGTGCAAACATATATTGATCTGACCCTGTATTAACTCAATATTCTGTCCATGTAATATCATACCTTGCTCATATTTTGTGGGCTGAACTGAAGAATGGCCATGGATTCACCTTTTAAAGTAGTTCGTGCTGTGAGTGTTTGCCAATACCTTGAAAACAAAAACAGGAGCACTATTTTCTGCGTTTGTCTCAGATTATTGTTCCAAAGGGACTTCTCTGTCCTTTCTAAAAGGCCCAATACTTCTTAAAATGTGTCATTGCTTAAAAACTATTTGTTTTACTATCATACCTTTAACGTTTCAGTTCTGATTGTAAACTATCTATCATTATTATTACAATAATCTCAAATTACAGTAAATTTTAAGTGTCTTTACTTACCCTGTGTGGAAACACAAGTCATAAGTTGGTAGGGGAGACTGTCTTATGTACTGTTGAAACGTCTGAAAACAAAAAGGTAAAAAGCATTTGAAAACTAAATATTGAATGTTATTCAACTACTTTCATATCGTAAAGTAAGATAGCTAAAGAGTTTAGGAAAGTGAAGATGATGACTATTTATGTTAATGCTGATTAAAAGACATTATTTTGTACAGGCATTTTTAAGTGTTACCTTTGAACAATATTGACGTAAATAGAGAGTTTAATAGAAAGCTAGTGATTTGTGAAAGTGATTGTACACACTGTACATTGTACTTGTGAAGTATGATGACGATCCTTAACCAGAGCAAGGTGCAGAGTCTTTTAACAGGATATTTTTTCTATATTTATTTCTGATTTTTTTGTGAAAGATAAAATTTATACCAGCTTCCACTAAGGTAAAGCAATAATGAGGTTCTCTTTAATGACCCAATGCACCAATCACTTTTAACTTTCAAAAAAACTCTAACTTTATGTTTATAAGAGCAATAGTTAGAGTAAACAAGCTCAAACTATATGTATATACTAATCAGTTAAACTGCCTGACACCTGGGCAAAGTTGTTATGATTGAAATACTCCCACATACAGTGAGTATCATAAAATGCTTTTTATCTAACCTCTCTTCTCCCATAATTGACAATGAAAGGAATAAATAGCTGAAATTCACAAAAAGTACTTAGTCTTTGAAAATTATAAAAATTAAAATTATAATTTAATGTCAAATAAAATGTATCAAGGTTGTGGCAGTCTTGATTACAGTTTGAAAATCTCTCGTCATGTTTATCATATATTTTTTTTTAAAAAAATAATACTGAGGTTTTCAAGAAATCTGTTTAATTTCAAGAACTAAAGATAAAAAGCTTCCCATCATATCAATTAATTTATTCATCTGCAACATGTCTTTGTCAAATTTAATCAATATTAGTTAGTTTTAAGTTCAAACCTTTGCAATAGCTTTGGCCATGTCAGAGATATGGATGCACTCCGCAGGATCTACAACTCCACTGTAGCCATCTGTGGCAACAAAAACAACACAAAGAGGGATTAGTTGTTAAATACCTTTTTGAAATTATAAGTTATGGTTCAATTATTCTATTTTTTAAAAGCATTTATTTTGTAACTACAATTATTCTACCAGCTAATAATAACATGTGGGTAATTCAATTGCAGTGATATCGCATATATACTGCTAAAGGTGTACATTGTAGGGTTATTGACCTTTTACATACTGTTAATCAGATCAGCAGTCAACTTATCATTAAACACAGATCTATAGAAATGAATAAGAAAGAAATCTACCTTTGTATGATCCGAGCCGAAATCCAATAGTTTTCTCTGCAATATATATTTAATATATTATTAGAATAAAAATTAAATTATAAAATTATTATTATTATTATTATTATTATTATTTATTCAACAACTACTGCATATTTTGCCGACTAAGAAATCAAGTGAAAATTTTTAGAATTATCCAAGCAATAAAGTTGAGGTGATGTAACAGAACAATTTTAGTTATCCTAAAAGTCTCATTAAAAATGCTGTTTTATATAATATATACTAAATAATTATATAATTTATTATAGAAAAATACTAAAAGAGTACAAACAACAAATATAATAACAATAAAGAAAGCAATTTATCAAAATTTTAATTATTATGGGTTACTTTGAACAACAAAAATCTCTCTATTATAAGAATTAAAATTCAAGAAAATTTAATTTTGATATTTCTGCATTAATGTTATATATATGTTAGTCAGACATGTAAATCAGGTGTAATAAGTTAGACATAATTTAAAGCAGTGGTTTTGCTCTCCTTTTAGATGGCACTCTTATTGAAATATCAGTGAATTAAAGGGCTTCTTTGTTGAAAAAAAATTTAGGTCAGGAAATTTTTTGATTCCAATAATTGCCAGCCACTTGTAACTGAATGTTGAAACTAACATTTTAGTATCAGATTGGAAAGTGTCAAAAGATAAAAACAGAAAGATTTTTGCTGAAGAAGCTAAAATCGAAGAATGTAAAAAAACATAACATGCAACATTTACTTCAAATAAATGGTTGTAAAAAATCATTGAATGCATCCTAGATTGCAAGTAGTGATAATTTATTATTTTGTCTTTTGTTGAAAAGCAAAAATATAATCATTAGATTCTTTTCACGCAAGCGTGACATTGATAAATATTCCACTTTTCATCGCATTTATCATATTCATACTAGTAAAACTGCAAACTTAAGTTTCTATGAGATTGCCACAAAACTGGCAAAGATATGAACATCATCATCATCAATCCCGTTTTGATCTGGTTTTATCCCCGTAAACGAGGGTGGCCAGATTTACCCTACTCTACCAGCAATCTCTCCCACTTCCACTCTTCATCTCACTCTATTCACTGCATCCTCCCTCTTCAAACCAACACTCCTACTCTCCTTCTCCACCTGTGATCTCCATGTCTTCCTCGATCATCTTTGCTTCCTTTTTCCCTTTACTTCAAACTCCAATGCCTTCTTTAAAACATGCCCATCATCCCTCCTCAACACATGCCCATACCATCTCACTCCATTCGCCTTTGCCATCTGAATCACTGTTTACTTCAATCCCAACATCTCCATTAGGTCTTCAGTCCTTCTCTCCATCAGTTTCGCACCACACATTGCTCTCACCATCGCTCTTTTGGTTCTTCTCAAAATTGCCATCTCATTCTCCCTCAAACACCACGTCTCACTTCCATATAACATCACTGATCTGACACAACTCCGATAAATCATTCCTTTCATCTGCAGAGAGAATCTTTTTGTGTTCAGCAACTCTTCACATTCCTTGAACTTCACCCAACCAATTCTCACTCTTGCCTGCAACAAGCTAAATATTTTTGTGTTATTTTTGAAAGGAAATGTATGAGACAGTTTAGCATGGTAACAAAACTGGACAGGAATCAAATGCCCATGCAGCCTTGCTATCATGCAAAAACCATACATTTTCTTTACAAAATTTTGTTGAAATATTCACTTTATTTTTATGTTGATGTTTATATCTCCGTCAATTTTTGAGCAATCTCATGGAAACTTTGCATTTTTACTACTATTGATCTGATAAATGTGATAATATTGGTTTTAAAAAAAATATTTACCAATATCAAGCTTGATTGAAAAGGGTCTATTATTATTCTCATTACAATAATCATTAATATATAGTATTCTAAAATATATATAAACTCTACATTCTTAGTTGTTAAAATTTCACAATGATTGCCAACAAGGGTTGAGATTAAACCAAAAAGTAATGACACAGTTAAACAACAAAAATCCCCTGAAACCTTCATACCATGAAATACCTATCACAAGTATGTGCAACCATTTATTGTCCCACAGGTTGCCCAGGCTATTAATATTGTACAATTTAACAAAGCCATTGTTTTTGTTCTTTTTTACTCCACCAGCATTTTTTGAACTTTCTTTGGTAAAATTACATTTTTGATGTTTAGGAAAGGTTTAATTGAAAACGTTTAGCTAAAAATGCCAGAATACTATCTAGTAGTTAAAATAACAATTTTGTAATAAAAGTATTTTTACATAGTTAGAAGACCATTTAACCCACTATAATTAAAGCTTGGTTTAAAGTTTTTGTGTCCATTTTAAAGGGTTTGAAATTTCATTGTGTAAAAAAAGTATGTACAAGTAAATTGTTGATAAAAAAAGGAAAAAATAGTAAATATTAAGTAAAAATATTTGCAACTTTAGATAGAACAGCTTAACTGCCACTAATGTATGTTACATTACCGGTACGTTACTTGCTGAGCAGTAACGTTACTTATCAAATTAAATTCAACCATTTTGCAGGTACTGTTTTTGTTCCTCGAGCTGTGCTTTGTGGCTATAAGTGGCCATCCACATGATCCACTGGGCTGGACCAGGGGGGAGCAAACCCTTGCCGTTGGGGGTGGTGGAAGCACCACACCTGATGTACTTTTGGCTATATCTCACCTCCATCAGGCCCCTCGGCAATGGTAAATTCACATTTATTGCGATAACCATCAAGTGTGGGCTGCAGAGTTTGACAGTTAAGACATTTGTGAGAATCAGTGTAAATAACACATTGTTAACTTGTTCACAAATGAAGTAACAAATTGTTGTTTGAAACACAATTGAAATAATATCTTAAGTAAGACAACTCAACATCGTACTGTTCTAAACAAAAATATAAAGCAACACATGTTTTCAAAATGGACTGACAGTAATGGATAAACAGCAATACAAATACACTGGAACATAATATCATGACAAGAATGACTGTCTCTATGTAGAGCAGTACAAACACACTGGAATATAATATTATGACAAGAACGACTGTCTCTATGTAGAGCAGTACAAACACACTGGAATATAATATTATGACAAGAACGACTGTCTCTATGTTGTAAACGTTAAAAGTAAGCATAAGTAAAAACATAGTTGAAAAAACATGCTGCTGCAATAAAACTAGAATTGTCCAGATGTACAGTAAAGTCAAGGTAAGTCCACCACTTTGGAAGCAGTATTACAAACCTCAGAGTAAAGAAGATATTATGAAGAAAGTACATAAATATCCTGTTTGTTCATTTTTACACACAAAAGAATAAGATTATCAATTAGCAAACTGGATAGAAACATTTGCTACATTTGTATAAAAACCAAGCAAAAAAAAGAAACAATTTAATACCAAATTTAACTGATAGAGTACTTACAGATGGAATGCAGTCCTTGAGAGCACAACACAAACCATTTCTTTGTGCACTGCAGTGACAAAATGATAATTTACAACAAATCAAGAACAACTGTAAGACATAGTTGTAATCATTCTTTGGAATTGTTTGAAAGAAAATGCTTTTCAAAAAAGTATTTTTAAACAACCTTATTGGCAGAAATATTAACTAGGGTATCAGAAGATTCTTGACTAAAGAAAAGCTACAAATTAATTTCTTTACTCTGAAGGCAGTGAGATTATGAATTGTTGTTACTAAATCAATTTATGTATGATGTACATAAAAACATAACTAACTAGAAAGACACTTGGAGAGTGCAGACATCTGCCAAGCATATTGTGACCTCCATGCAACATCAGACACAACATTAGAATTCAAGAGAAAAATATATTCACATGCAGCACAAGTCTTACAACTAAGTGTAAATTAGAATTGCAATCATACAATTGTAAATGACACTAAGTGTGCTTGTATGTAAATGTGCTGAGTGTGGTTGTTTGCTTGTGTGCTGAAAAATTCAAAGTGATCCAGAATTCAGGATTTTTTTAACAATATCACCCTCAAAATGTAATCAGTTCTTCCCTGTCCCATTTCTGACAACAACTGAAAATATTTATCGAAATCCTTCCATACCTTTTTTTGGTTATGTTAATTTGCTTACTAACTAACAAACAAACAAACAAACAAACAAATCCCGCCTAAAGCAAAAATGTAAATTTGCATGCAAGAAAACTCCTAATAGTACTAAAAATAGTAAGAAAGAAATAGAATGAGAAATTCCTTTGGTATCACTGTAATGCAATGGTAGGCCTCGATCTCACTGAAAAAATTAGGCATGTAGTAAATTGCACGTGTATCTTAGATCAAGTCATGTGTCATCATCATCATCAATCCAGTTTTGATCCGGTTTTATCCCCGTAAACGAGGGTGGCCGGATTTACCCTATTCTGCCAGCAATCTCTCCCACTCCCACTCTCCATCTCGCTATATTCATTGCATCCTCCTTCACCAAACCAACACTCCTACTCTCCTTCTCCATGCACCTGCGATCTCCATGTCTTCCTTGGTCGTCCTCGCTTCCTCTTTCCCTTCACTTCAAACTCCAATGCCTTCCTCA
>JAOBRB020017827.1:0-16049 GCA_027575285.2 Zoanthus pulchellus | reverse complement strand
ACTTTCTCTACTCACGGGATATGAGCTGATAGCCTAGTAGTAGAGGAACCAATCAGAGCGCGCGATTGCTCATATCCGGTGGGTGTGAATATAATAAGAGCTAATCAACAAATATTGTAACCGTGCGCGTCAGCTTAAAATTAAAAGGGAGCTAAAACCGTTTTAAGAAATATTCCACTCGCGCTTAATGGATATGAGATGATTATCTCGTATCCAACGCGCGCTTGTGGAGTAATTGTTAAATATAAAATGGATTTGTAGCCAATCAGGACGCACGTTATTTTGCCATTATTTTTTAAACAATAATCAAACCTTGCAGAGGTATCTGACTCGTGTTGCATTCTTTTTTATATTTTATGGAGGTTAGATTTCAGTTGCTGCTACTGAAGCTAAATTGCATGCTGTTATTCCGTTTTTGCCGAGAGAGGGTTGGATTCCATTAAAATACATTCTTCACCCCGGAAAACTCCTAGATTTTCTGTCAGTGAGCACTTTATATATATATTCCTCTGAAAGTAATACGAGCGAATAATTATGTGAAGGACTCAAAACAAGAACTAAGACGGCAAATTTTCCTTGACACAAAACGTTTATATATACTTATAATCAATGAATAATAAATGTACTACTGTTATATCCCAAAAGGCGGATGTGGAGGACATGTTAGATCTTTCTGAGATGAGGCAAGACTTAATGGATCGAGTGACGGGAATCATGAACAAAGCCAACGAGTTCCGAGCCTCGTTTGATACTTATTCGTACCTATGGTTGGACGATCGACAGGAGTTCATGAGACAGTTCTTACTGTACAACCACGTTCTCACGGCTGAGGAGATAGAGGCACATGCCGAGGAAGGAGTACCAGAGTGTCCACCCACACTAGCACAGTTTAAAGAACAAGTGAGTGATAATTGAAGTGCGTTTGAGTCTGCTCCAGTTTTTTCATTTCCCTCTTGTAACTCTGCGTTTGACTGGACTTTGTTTACATGAGTCCGGAACGAAAGTGAAGTCAATCCAGATCGGGTTTGCACCGCGTTTACGTTCTGGATTGAAACTTTCAATCCAGTATGAGATCCAATATCAGAATCATGTAAATAAAGATCGAAGTTCATTTAAGAAGGAAACTGGGACGTCTCGTTTAGCGCACGCCTAGCCTTGTTTTTCTTTGTTTTTCTGCTGTCATTTTGCGGGCTCTCTATTAGTCCGGTATCATGTAAACACAGCCTTATTAACCAAGTACTTAGTCACTATTGCAGTATTTTATAGACCCATATTAGTTAACCTTTTTTCCTTCTTTCTGTCGTTTTTAAAAGCTTGTCAACCCGTGGTGCAAAAGGTTTGCATGTCGCGAAAGAATAGATAGACTTGCTACTCTAGTAGGGGGGTCTGTTTTAATAGTGGGTTATTTTAATCAAACAGTATGATTGGTTATTGAACGACGACATTTTTGTTTCCTAAATAGCTAGATTTGTAATAGGTATTTCTTAAAAGCCCGTTTACACGGATCAAAAATGTTGGTCAATCATAATCTAACATTGTTGGGTAGTGTTGGACAGTGTTTAATGCTAGCAACACTATCGTTTGATAGTGCTGCTTGAACTTGTTAAAAATGTTGCATCCAATAATGTTGGACCAGTATGTTTGATCCGTTAAATTGGCCTTAACTCATAAATGTTAGTTGTGTAACTAATTAAGTGATTCTTAAGCATTTAGGTCTCTCGCGTAGACTTATGGACTCCTTTATTTTATGGGCGTTTACCATTAGTCACCGAGTCTAATTAAGAAATAAAGTGCGAAATTGTACATTCTTACGTACAATAACTGTCAGAATTGGAAAATACTATAATAAGAATTTTACATTTTGAGTGGAATCTTCTGTCAGTTATTCAATACATAAAGAGTAGATTTTGCCAGTCAAAGTGTGGCAATTTTGACAGAAAGAGTAGTTGGATTCTACAAAAGATTATTCATCTTTTTCTAACTTTAGAGAGTATCCGTAAATTGGTATCACCCAACTAGTGGACTATTACAAACCCAGCATTTTGATTAGCTACGCTACTAGTGGTCTATCGCCGGTTTTAAAACCGGTTATTGCTTTTTCTGTCCAACTAGTTAGGTGATACTAAAACAATTAGACCTCTCGGCCTCATGGACTACGACTTTGAATAACCCATTCGGCCTACGACCTCATGGACTATTACTCGTAGTCCATTCGTCCTCGAGGTTTAATTGTTAACTATCTACATCTTTACTAGTCAATGCGTATCCTCAGTGTCATCCGAATTCAATTGGCTTTTACTTAAAGTACAGTAGCTGGACCAATCCGATATTATGTTAAAAGAAGACGCTCTAGAAGCATTCGCTTGTCTACCTTTACTCCGACTCCGGATCCCTCAATCAAGCAAAATAGGAGCTGGACTTACCACAGGAAGCTCAGTAAGAAGAAGCTTCCTATCTCCATACAAAATGCAAAATGTCGATCTATAATTTAGGGTTACATTTTAGCTTTACTACTCTTTGTTACAGATTGACACATACGAAAAGTTGTATGATGAAGTTCAAGAGATCGAAGGAACAACAGTGTTTGATACGTGGTTTCGTGTCGACATCAGACCTTTCAAGCAAGCTTTACTGAATATAGTAAAGAGATGGAGTTACATGTTTAAGCAGCATCTCATTGACCATGTTACAAACAGGTAATCTTTTCTTAGGTTTGTGCTGGTTGTTGAAAACTCAATTTAATATTAACTGGTAAGCTCATATGTCTTCTAGTTAGACTGCTTACATGTGTGGAATAATAAGTATATTTCGAGTTTTGATTGTATAACCAGGAAGGGCCTGCAGAAGCAGCTTTTAATGTTTTCAAATGTCGCCGTTAAGGCCTGTTAAAACGGATGGATCATGTTGTTCAAATGTTGGGTACTGGTGTGTTCAAACGAATCCAAACAACTTACTAGGCTTGAAATTATGGTATTTTTTTAATTACGCGGACTAAAATGGTGAACGATTGCGGATGTAAAGTTTGAACAAAGTCAAACTTCATCCTACATCGTCCAAAACTATCCAACATGTTTGATCTGTTTAAACGGGCTGCACTTGTAAGTTAGCAATGTACTCATTCAAACTAGCCATAATCGCCGCCTGGTTAGCCTAGTTGGTAAGGCGCCAGGCTGCTTTGCGGGAGGCTCGGCTTCAATTGCTCTAACATCTGCAAATGGTTCAACCTTTGCGTCTGCTCGAATAAAGACGTTAAAACGTAGGTTCAGTCTCTCGATCACTTTATTGTGAGACTTAAAAGAACCCACCCACTGCTCGCAGAAAGTAAGGGCACTTCTGATTAGCTGTCAAGGCTTAACCCTTAACATATGAGCCACTCCAGCGGACTTTCTAAAACCCTCAGCTGTCTGATCTCAACTGTACGTACTTGTAAACAGGCTCTGAAAAGCGCTGAGGGGAGAACTTATATATATATATTATATCGTAACTGTTGCAATTTTATTAGGCATAGTGTTGCTTACTTCTTCTTTTTCTTTGTGAAGTTTTTCACTTTGATATCCGTTTAAATCAAATCCTTACAGTTTGAGCGATCTCGCTGTATTCATCAAATTAGCAGATGTTGGTCTAACACAGAACGTTGAAGAAGGCGATTACGATGGCTTGGTAGCTGTCATGGGCCATTTAATGGCGGTTAAAGATAGACAATCGGTGACTGATGAAATGTTTGAGCCTCTGAAACAAACAATTGAACTGCTAAAGGTTTACGGTCAGGAAATGCCAGAAGAAGTTCATACACAACTTCAGGTAAATTGAGTTCAACTGAAAACAACTTTATGTTCTGGTTTCAATTGTGCAAGTTTGATGCATTTAGGGTAAACCGAGACATTTGATTTTCATAATATAAAGGCGCTAGCACACGATGCAACATTTCATGCAACATTGCAAGCAACAGGTTTGTTGCAGCGTCTTTTCACCAATGAATTTTGTTGCATGCAACATTGCATGTAACAAGGCTGAAGTTGAATCGCGCTCTACTTAGAAAACATTGTGCCAATCAAGTTTTCTTTTTTAAAGAACTTCTTGTTGGACGCCGTTTCGATTGTTGTAATGTTGCATGGATAAGCACGCTGCACAATTGCAAGAAATATTGCATGATTCTGTTGCACCGTGTGTCCACCTTTAAAACATTTGTTGCACGTGATGTTGTATGGAATATTTTTTGTCCGCGCCTTAAATCATAGCCTATATATTATATGTTTACCTAATAATGATACTGAGGAAGACTGAAGTGTAGCACAAAACCGACATCTGAATGAATGCAAGCAACACAAAATTTACTAGCTGACATTCAGAGACACAGTGAGTTTAAGTTGAACTAAAAATTAGTAGTTTAGAAATTTTCTTGACTTTCTTTGCTATGTGTGTATCCCACCTGAGACCCCTTTTAATTAGAACAACTTTTCTTTCATTTACCATCACTACGACAATTAATTTGTACGATCGAGTTGATGCTAGGCTAGGAAACATGAGAAGCACATTTTAATTCATTACATTTCTAGAGTGGAGTTGAGACTATCGTATCACTGAATCACAAACTGTGCGCAAAACACTTACCTTATAGTTAAACTGCATGTGACATATTTTTTCTTTTGTTTTCGAGTAGTTTAACATGTGTATAAAATCATTGTAGTATCAAAAAGTCTCAATAATATTCACAAACATTTATTTTTAGGCAGTAAAGCGCAACTACAAAGTGCTTAGATAATGAAGTCTATTTACTCCCTTATCATTCCATTCTGGTGCTATTGGGTGCTCCAGAAACATATCTTCTTCCACCTTCCTAATCTGCTCTGTAGCCATGTTGAATTGCGTTTCGGGTAAACAACTTTACGTCAAGATCTCGCGATGCCAGTGGACATCTTTTTCGCTCGAAGTGCGTAATTCAAACGACAAAATCCTGTTAAAAAATAACGTACCATGACAGAATAGTAGAATATGTATATTTGACATATTGTTCTTCAAAAAACAGCAAAAAGATCTTTATTTTATATATACTTTAAACAGTAGTGGTCATTTAGATTGTGTGTATAGAGAGAAAAACTAAAACAAAGTTTGGGAAGATTGAAGTACTGTCAGTAGTACCTCAAAACTATTCATTCCATCTATCAGGAACTACCAGAACACTGGAATAACACAAAAAAGATTGCTGTGACCGTCAAACAACAAGTAGCACCATTGCAAGCTTCGGAAGTAGCAATCATTCGCCGCAAGTGTGGACAATTTGATGTAAGTTCTTATGTATATTTTTGTGCCCTTGGGCTTCAATCGGATTGGAGCTGCAAAAAGCAGGGAAAGAGACGACTGGGATTGAGAAATAATATTGATTTTAATAAACGAGAATGAAATGAAAGTATTCTGATCTAAAGCATTAGTTAAGACATTTATCGATGATAAGACAGGTTGGGCTTGGACACGGGGGGTGGAAAGTAATCTTGAAACTAGCATACGTGAGTTCGGAAATGCTGTGGAATTTCATAAGTGCGATATGAGAAAACGTCGCCCGAGACATCATTGAAACTATTTTAAAGAAATAGCTTCAAGCGAGTCTACATCCTGTTTGTCTCTTTAGCAAAGTGAACTTCCCTGAGGAAATTAAAAGTAAGAAGCTGAGCCAATAATTTTTGACTTCTCGAAAATGAAAAAAAGCTGATTAGGCGGGAAAGAATGATTATTTGCTAGACACCCGAGATTTAACAGCTGTCCATCAAAAGGGAGGGGAATGATAGTTCACTATAATTGCTAGAGCGCACGTTGGATATGAGGTGGTAAATAGCCAGCGTAGCTTCATATCCAACATTTTTCAGCTTGGCAAGACTTTACACAGTTAGTTTCCATATATGATCATTCAGTATATGAGCTGATAACCGAGATTGAGTGAACCATTCAGAACGCTACAAACGCAATATTCGAGGTTGTAAAATGTAATAATAAGAGATATAGGGAAACACAGAGAGTCAAGGCACCGATTCCGAAGGTTTTAGTATTTACCAAAGTAGTAGGATTAAAGTACCCCTTATTTTCAAAACAAAAACATACATTGAAATCCATTTTTATATTCTTAGAACGAATACTTCCTGTCATTTTGACTTCTGCGTCAAAATCATCTACTATGAAAATCTTGTACCAAAGTTATAGGGAGCTAATCAGAGCTCGCGAAAATGAATTTCGGTTGCTCTCTTACATGCTAATTAACATTTATTCCAAGAGCGCACGTTGAAAATGAGACGGTAAATAGCCAACGAGGTGCGTAGCACCGAGCTATTATTAAATTTCATGAGCTTTTTACAGTTCCATGTATGGTCCTTCGGTATGTGAGCTGATAACCGAGATTGAATGAACCAGTGAGAACGCTATAAACGCAATATTCGAGGTTGAAAATTAAACAATACAATCACATTGAAAATCCGTAACTTGCAAATCCATAACGTTACTAATGTTTTTTTTTAAAGTTCATGGTTAGCTAACATAATTCATTTTCCTTGTTTGTGTAGATCAAACAGCACGAGTTCCGTGAGGATTTCCGTAAAACTGCACCATTCCAATTTAGTTCTGAAAATATATATTCACGTCTCGATAAGGTATGTATTAATGACGTAAACATATATTAGTTTCTAGAACGATGGTCTGATTTGAGCTGGCAGGGTTTGTCAATAGGTGGTTTATTCTTAACCTGTGTGAACCGAAACTTGAAACAGCTTTCTCTCATTTAAGAAAAGTTTGCCGTTCTAGACTCAATATAATACCGTTTAGAATAGCCTTGATAAAAAAAAATTATTGTCTCAAAATTACAACTTAAACCGTCTATCAGGACATGAAATTAATAACTAAACTAATAGTTCAGTGCTCGAAATTAGCGGTCGTCCGAGACGACCAAAAGTTTACCGGGCAACCGATTTTTAGTAAAATTAAGAGGCTGGTTGTCCGGGAAAAAAACAACGGACAACCCAGCCAAAACTTAAATAGAAAATAAATTAACCATAAACAGCACCTGACCAACGCGACGGTTTTGTTTTGTCAATGTCCGGTAGTGTGAAGTTAATAATAATTTGCCTCAGCTAAGCCGGTTTTCCTGTCTTTTGGATATCTGTAAGTTCTACAAAACATTGCCAGGTACAACAGTGTAAGAGACAAACTCAAAGTTTCTTGTCTGGAGGCAATCAGGATCAAAGACGCCATTTTAAATACACCCCAACTTAAGCCAAGACTTCTGCGAAAACCATTGCCGCACACTAAGAACTATGGGATTTGTTCAAGCTTGACCGCCATGTGATTACATCTCAAGCTCTACACTTTCCTTAATAAACTAAGAGGAAAGTGCCAGTGCAGTTCAAGCCACGCTGATTTTGTGCTGTACAAAGTAAAGGCAAAGTTAACATGTAATTAAATGCACTAAGAAGACAAAAATGGATGTTTTTTTTTTGAGTCGTGCACTTAAATGCATGTGTGGGTTTTTCTACCGGGCAACCAAATTCACGGCTTTGGTTGCCCGACTTTTAAAATTGGGACACCCCAGATTATTTTTAAATTTCAAGCACTTATTGTTCGATGATTTTTGCATCCATCAGTTGTAACAAAATAACAAGTCTTCTTTTTAAAGAAGAAAAACATCGCTTTTCTTCTGCTGTCCATAATCTAAACAGGTCACATTTATTCCTGGAATAAAGTCTTGCAGCTTTCTCCATTATTAGCTTTAACTGATTTTTGTATGAACAAGCTTATAATTTCGTATAGACAGTATAAACTATTCAAGATACATTGCACTTAGTATATTTCAATTTATGTTCGTTTTTGCAGGCCAACGTAGAAATTTACGTTATGGAAGAAGAAATGAATGCTCTGCAAGAATCAGCTGGTCTCTTTGAAGTTAACTTCCCAGATTACAAACAGCTTCGTGCTTGTCGCCGCGAGGTTCATCTCTTGAAGCATCTGTGGGATATGATTGATGTGGTTGTAACTAGCATCGAGGAGTGGAAGTTCACTCTTTGGGCTGACATTGACGTTGAGAACATGGAAATGGAGTGTAAACGCTATGTTAAGGATATACGCACCTTAGATAAAGAGATGCGCGCTTGGGATGCTTTCTCAGGGCTGGATTCTACTGTTAAGAACATGGTCACATCGTTGCGAGCCGTTGGCGAGCTGCAAAACCCTGCTATCCGTGAGCGCCATTGGCAACAATTGATGCAGGCAACAAAGGTAAATATTCAAGCTGTGTTGCTTTCGGAGGTATCTCCCGCTTAACACTATGGAAACCGCAGAAAAGCTTCGGCACTCTGGGCCACTGGGCTTGTAAAGGATTTAGCTTTTAGCTACTAGCGTCGTTACAGGCGACATATATTTTTGAAAGAACAAGGGTGGTAGGGAAAGTTTGAATTGAGACAACAAATTGTTTCATTTTTTGTAGTTATTCCTATAACTATGTGTTTGAAAATTAAAAATTGAACAAAAAGGAGAAAGTCATTGTCACAATAATAATTTTTACTTTAAAAGGTGAAATTCATCATGAACGAAGATACGCAACTTTCAGACCTTTTGGCCCTTAATCTGCACGAGTTTGAAGACGAAGTCCGTGGTATTGTTGATAAGGCAACGAAGGAACTGGGTATGGAGAAAGTATTAAAGGAATTAAATGTGACATGGTCCCAAATGGAATTTGAATATGAGAAACATCTTCGTACTGGCATTCCATTGTTGAGGTCCAGTGAAGAACTTATCGAAACACTTGAAGACAACCAGGTATACTTGTTATTAATACTAATGGCATTAGTGAATGTCTGCTAGTTGATGATATCTAAAATAAATGTACTAATTGCTTGGAACCTATCAAGACATTTGCGGACAATCAGATGTACTTGTTGTTAATACGGTCTAAAATGACTGTCTGCTAGTACGTGATGGCTAATGGAAAACTTCCATTATATTTGCTATTTTCATGCATGTCTACCTACACAAACTTACGGAACAACTTGATGGATTTTATGACACCAGCCTATCGCGCAGGAGGTCTGTATTTTATTCGTTGCTGGACTAACTGAGGAGAAGGTGCTACTTGCTACTGAAAATGATTAGACCACCACGTCATCGTGATAAGAACATTAAATATTAGTTTCAGCCCCTCGATCTGCTATCGGTCTGCTATCGCTACGGTCTCTCTGTTATTTTAGACTACGAGCCCGAGTTTTCTACGAGCAAATAGTGACTATCGCTCGTGGAAAACGAGGGAGAGTAGTCTAATTGTTTTAGTATAAATTTTCAATGTTTACAAAGATTTCAAATACTGCGCGCGATGTGCACTGAGGAATGAAACAAATCTTTCTTACGGATACACAAGTAAAACTTTTATCTTACCATTAAAGCTTTTCATTCCATATTTTGTTGCTATTTTCGTTTTTTTTGGAACTGCTCTTTCAATTAAATATTTAATTTCTTGGTTCGAAATTTCGACAAATTGTCGTCATTGTTTGTTTTTTTTTCTCAAAGCGATTCTTGTCAGTCATGTACATGAAGCTTCGTGATTGGTCAGAATTGATAGAAGAACGATTTTCATTGGCTATTCACAACTGTTTTCTATCAGCAGATAGAAAACAGTGAAAGAGGCAATCAAATTCACAGATTCACAATAGAACATAGTAAATTTATACTAAACAAAGTTAGTTGACGCAAGAATAAAGCAGCGTGGCAGTACTGAGTCAAAGAGGTTTGCTTTAAAAGTAAAATTGGGGGATTTTTTCCCGCACCTCGCTATTACGGACTCCCGCTATTACAGATACAAACTTACGGTTCCAAGGGTGTCCGCAATATTGAGAGTTGACTAAAGTTTTCATGATGAAAATTAACGGTGACAATTATTTGTATATTTAGTGATATGTTATGTTACTATTAAATATTCAAAGTGACCGCATAAAAGCAAAACGTTTCCCTTAACCTATAAGGGTAGGTGAACTTGATCTTTAACATTTATTCGTGTTGTTGTTGTTGTTATTATTATTATTATTATTCAATAAAAAATTTATGTAAATTTTAATGACGTCAGGTACAACTACAAAATCTGATGACTTCCAAATACATTGGCCACTTTTTGGAAGAAGTGTCCTCGTGGCAGAAGAAGCTCTCAACAGCCGATTCTGTCATCTCTATCTGGTTTGACGTTCAGAGAACGTGGTCACATCTGGAAAGTATCTTCATTGGCTCTGAAGATATTCGTAATCAGTTGCCGGAGGATTCCAAGAGATTTGATGGAATCGACGTTGATTTTAAGGAGATGATGAGCGATGCTGAATCCACACCTAATGTTGTAAAATGCTGTTGCAAAGAAGGCTTATACGACAAACTGGAAAACATTCAAGAAAGGCAAGATAACATTTTGAACTTATGTTTTAGTTCCAGAAAACAAAATGATTATTCAGCTGTTAGAAGCTAGCTCTCTCGAATTTTTTCTTTGTAGACGTGTTAGTCTCCGGCCTTTTTTTTGTATTTCAAACACTTACGCAATCAAAAAAGGATATTGTAATTGACGTTCCTCATTTCTAAAAGAGTTTTTTATAATTATTTTCTTTGCTGAGCGTTTAAAACCTTCTTTATATGACTTTTTCATACACGACTTGTGCTTTGTTTTATGCGTAAACTCGTTCTCTTTATCTTGCAGGTTGTCTCTTTGTGAAAAGGCATTGGCAGAATACTTAGAAACGAAACGATTGGCCTTCCCCAGATTCTACTTTGTGTCTTCAGCAGATTTGCTTGACATTTTGTCCAAAGGAAATCAGCCAATAGAGGTAATCGGTTTAGATGTTATTTATCACAGCATATATGGAAAAGGCTGTCTATGAAGAAATTCAAACACTTTGGTGTAAAACTGAGGCTTTTTTATACTTTATTTCATAAAGATACTTGGAATCTCCTATAAGTGATAGAACAAGAAAATAAGACATATTTCAAGACTTTGTTAAATCATTTTGTCAGGTGGCCCGACATTTGTCCAAGCTGTTTGACAACATGGCTAAACTGAAGTTTGTAGAGGACGATGAAGGGAACTTAACTAAGGAAGCAAGTGGAATGTACAGCAAGGAAGGAGAATACGTTGAGTTTAATAAAGCTTGCAGCTGCTCAGGACCGGTAAACATAGCCGTGGAATTCATACCTTTCTATAAAAGTATTTCAAAACAAATTGATTATTTATAATAAATATTAATATTTTCATTTTGGACAGTTCTTTATTGCACAGTTGGATGTTTTTCATTTTTTTAAAATGTCAAAAATCTTACCTGTAGAGCAACCTACATTTTTTCATTCTTAATGTTATAAAATGTATTTGTATATTTTTGAACCAGGGTGTTTCAATGATTTAAGATAACGATGGCTGTTTAGCTGTTGAAGTTGAGCATGACTTGTTTTGCAGCCGTTTTCTAAATAAGTAGGCTCATATAATCCTGGCTGCCCGTTTTCGGTGATTGAAAGGGAATATATAGACGCACTTAAAACTGTGTGAAAAGAAAGACTTTTCGTAGGGTGCTCAACATTTCATTGGAATTTTAGCCCAAAGGAACTAAGCCACTTATCGAGAGCTAAACGTAAACAGAATGTAATAAAACTTTTCAAGAAAAAGAAAATAGAAGTCGCTCTTTACCCCATGGACAATTTTCTTTTTTGTTGCTTTGGTAAAAATGGTTGTCGTTATCATAATAGGTTGAAAACTGGCTGAATGGAGTCATGGACGCAATGCGTGCCACAGTTAGACATGAACTCTCCGAGGCAGTAGTCACGTACGAAGAGAAGCCAAGAGACCAGTGGCTCTTTGATTATCCGGCCCAGGTAGCATTGTGTGGAACTCAGATCTGGTGGACTACAGAAGTAAATATGGCTTTTGGAAGATTAGAAGAAGGCTATGAAAATGCCCTTAAGGATTACTACAAGAAACAGGTAATTCTTGCTCTGATCGTTACACATTAATAAAAAGAATGGTATATTTACATATCAAAGAGATAAACCTTAGTTACAATCCATTGTCATTATTGTAAGATATTTGTCTCTTTCTCATCAATGTTATTGTGATATAATGTAGATTTATGGCTCAAATCACAACCCTCAGAATTTATGGCTCTGTGGCTGCGCCGCTCCGCCAATATGAAATATTTTTTGTCTCAACTAGCCGGCAATATAATGTGGAATCTTCGGCTCAGAATCGCAATTAGTTTATAATGTTATCCATTCCATTTGTAGTTTACACTCATTACCTGATTTCCTTGATGACGCAGAAGATTGCCTTCGTCTTGTTTGAGAAAATGGTTTAAATACGACTCTTTGCCTCTAGTCCAAAAATTGCGAGAAAGTATAGCATTTTGAACCATTCCCATTGAAAATTAATTGTCCTTAATTTATACTCTCGAAGAGTTGAAAATAACTACTCATAGGCACGTTTTTGGAATTATGCATGTAGCCTGTGACAATAGAAACTCTTAGATCCGACTACGAGAACGAGTACGAGTACAAGTTTTGCGCGAGCACGCGCTCTAAACAGCAAACTCGTTGTCGACAGGGCAAGATTTCAAGCAAAAGTTGTTCTCTCGACAAGGAGTTTGCTGGATAGAGGGCGCGGGGGCGCAAAATCTCGCACTCGTACTCGTTCTCGTAGTTGGATCTAAAGGTCTCTAATTAGAGACCTTTAGATCCGAGGATCAGGACGTGGACGAGGAAAAGATTTCAAGCTCGCGCGCACTTTTTTCGGCAAACTCGTTGTGGAGAGGACGAGATTTCATGCAAAAGTCGTCCTCCGAAGGTCGAGTTTGCTGGAAAAAGCGCGTGCGCAGTTAAATCTTGTCCTCGTCCTCGTCCTGGTCCTCGGATCTAAAGGTCTTTATTATTCAGCAGAGTGAACCCTCATGAATTACTAGTCTGAATAGCCAATTCGGCCTACAGTTTCTCGGCTGTTGACTCGTAGTCCGTTAGTCCTTAAGGTTTAATTGATAAAAACGTGCGAGTAACTCATGGTGTTTTCGCGTACTCTTTGACATCTCTTTTAATCAACTGATTTCTTGTGGCAGGTTGCCCAACTCACAACCCTCATCAACATGTTGGTCGGAGAACTTTCTAAAGGTGACCGTCAAAAGATCATGACCATCTGTACCATTGATGTGCACGCTCGTGATGTTGTGGCGAAGTTGATCCAAGGCAAAGTTGAGAACGCCCAAGCATTTGCTTGGCTCAGCCAACTAAGGCACCGCTGGGACGACGGCACCAGTCACTGTTTTGCTAACATATGTGACGCACAGTTTAAATATTCCTATGAGTATTTGGGGAATACACCAAGGCTGGTAATCACACCGCTCACTGATAGGTTTGTCATCCTTTCTATGGTTCCATTATAGGACAAATCACCCACTGCTTCTGCTAGATACCCCAGAGCTTTCACATCCATTATTATTTTCACTTTCTTTGCAAGGGGTCGATTATTTTACACGCATTGACTGTGACAGAGGGAAGCAGTATGTTTTATGGTCCTGAGACCGCTATAATGTATGTTTTATGGTCCTGAAACCGCTATAATGTCTCTCGAGACAGAGCCGAGAGAAATCATATTGATCACATAACGATTAAAATCAGTACAACAATTGAAATGATTGCTAAACTTAGACATTTTCTTCCGCGGAAAGTAGTTCTACAAATTTATTATTCTTTGGTTGGGTAATTCATCCCTTACGCAATAGCTGTTTGGGGCTCTGCTGATAAATACCACATTAACAAGATTCTTATCCTACAAAAGCGAGTACTGCGCACTTTATTTATTTTCCGAAATGGAGAGACCATGCGATACCCCTTTTTCTAGATACTAATATTTTTCCAGTTATCCATCTTAGTTACAAAAATACAAGCACCAGAATGTATAATGTTCGCCTTGAAAAAGCGCCAGGAATATTCTTGATATTTTCACAGACACCAAGGGCATATATTCCTATAATACACGTTGTTCTGCTTCACGCAATTTTTATGTAAAACAATCAAAATTACAAATCCCGTTAAAAGCATTTTCCAGACTTGTCGCAAGAATCTGGAATGAGATACCAGCTTCGTTAAAGGCAAAACCTAAAAGAATATTTAAAACGGAATTGCACAGGACATTGCTAAATGCACGTAAATCTCATGTTGACAACTTGGATATCTCCAAAATAGGCAAAGTGATAAAACTTTCATTTAAGCAAGTAAAATGAAGCTAGTACCAGTGACTGTGTCTCTAATACTTTTTTCATTGTCGCAAACCATCTTGTCCTTTTTAAAATGGGGGAAGGGGTAGGGGGGATGTGGGATCGTCTTTATTTTTTGTTTATTTACTTATTTATTTATTATGTGTTATTGTTATTTGTTTTTTTTGTATGATAAATATGTATATTTTTGTATAGTGACTGATCCGCCTCCATTGGCTCTGCTATTTGCAGATTAGTCCTTTAAATCAAACATGTTATTTCATAATTTTTAAATTGTTTAAATAAAGACTGTGTTTATAACATGGCAGTATAGAAAAACTACCAAACATACCGTCTTCCCGTCAATGCGCGTTTTGTTATATACCAACTTTCAAAAAAGAAAAAACAGTAGTTTTATAGATATTATTACCCAAATTTGTGTTTAGTTATTCACTGGCCAAAAACATATTGTTATTTACTGGTCAATAACATTGTTGCCTGTTAAGTACTTGGTTGCTGGGAAACAGCAAAACGTGTTCATGTGCACGTGATGTCCTGTCGTCCAATAAGCGTTTGAGAAAAATGGATATTGATACTTGGTATAAAACAATATTATTTATTAGAGAAATCTAATCTTAGTTCTGCATGATCCGCCGTTTCAGTCAAGCATACACTTAAGGAACTTCCAAAAGAACTTACAAGACTCGAGACTCACAGCAATCCTACAAAGGAACTAGGAAATACTAGTATCTCAGGCTCAGTTGGATCACTAGGTGATGCGCTTGAGTAAAATTACTTTTTCGTTACATTATACAAATAATGTCATATAAATAAATGAAATTCTTAAATCATATTAGCAAAAATGAAATAATGAATTGGTTTACAGAAAATCTCAAGAAATCTCTAGAAGACAAATCTTTAGATCAAGTTTTAGGCTTTATATAAAGTTTCCTGTTTGCGGAGTTGTTAATACTGACTCGCTATTTCAAATCTGGTTAGGTGTTACATTACTCTGACCCAGTCTCTACATTTGACCATGAGTGGAGCACCAGCAGGTCCTGCCGGTACTGGCAAGACCGAAACTACTAAGGATCTGGGACGAGCTCTCGGTATTATGGTTTATGTGTTCAACTGCTCTGAACAAATGGACTACAAAGTAAGTAATCTGTTTATTGGAAGGCTTATTGACTTTAATCACTACTTGGAACATCCAGCGTTTTCAATTTATATTCAAAGGTATCCTGTGGTAAGCTCTTGGACTAAGTAAGATGTGTCAGGGAGCTGTTGTATCTTGACTTTTGTTCATTGATTGATATACTGTTACGGTGATCAACCACATGCGAAGTTATGTACCGAACAGCGAAATATCACGCGACATATTGAATGTCAAATAACAGCATTATTAACGACCAATTAAGAATGCATGAATGTGCCTGCCGAACTTGAGACGATCGGAAATCGATTACAAATTTTTCACTTGTTTACGGCTGACATCGTGATTCCCCAACTATCCCGATATCTCTCCACGAGCTCAAAAGCAGCAGGAGGAAAATTAAAAGCTGGAGCTTCATGCAATATATTAACTCATAGCTATGAAATACCAAGAGAATACGGCACAAACGACCAATTTTGAAGACCCGGAACATCATAACTCAATGAATAAGGTTTTAAGGAGGTCCACTACCTTCAAGATATTTTTTTCTAAAATTAAGTTTTTTCAGAAACGTATACCACCCTGCGGTTACCCATCATGAAACAAGACCAACACAATAAGCATTGAGTCAGGCAGTTGCCTTGGCAACACAGCAAGCTTTATTA
>JAOBRB020017718.1:4194-16051 GCA_027575285.2 Zoanthus pulchellus | reverse complement strand
TGAAACATTTTGTGAAAAACAAAAATGAAAAACAAAAACAGTTCAAGTTGTCTGTACATTCAGAAACTTAAAACTTTTCGTACGATGCGCCGAGTTAACCGTTTTTTAAGCTTGGAATCCTTGGACTTTTTCAATTTACGTATGTCGCTCTGTAAGACATCAACCGTTTTCAATTGTAAGAAAATAGATACTTCGTGACACCTTAATAGAGAAAGATTAGTGCAAAATTGGATTTTACGTAAATACTTAAAACTTTAAGTTAAGAAAACAAACAAAACTAGTTATCCGTCAAAATAAATTTTTAATTTAAATCTTAATTGTAATTTATTGAAAAGAAGAAAAGCCATTGTAATGTGACTGACGCGAACTTATGGGTTAAAAAGAATTTAACTCGTAGACAACGTTTGTGACACTTCCAGAAAATGTATTTTCAATCGTCTGGCGTTTAATTGACAACTCTTTTCCAAGATTATTATACTGTACATTCATTGAGTTATTTAAGTTTACAGAAATTTAAGAGTTCTATTTTAGCTTTTCGCGTCTTGCCGGTTTTGACCTGTCAATACCGAACGTTCGTATATATCGATTCTGTCGTAGTGAAGAGTATCTTTTTTATTATTTTGATTTATAGAATTTATGTTGTTTTTAATTTTTTCGGTTTAGCGTTTTGCCTGGTTTAGCGTTTTGCCTGGTTTAGCGTTTTGCCTGGTTTAGCGTTTTGCCTGGTTTAGCGTTTTGCCTGGTTTGGCGTTTTTCCTGTTTTAGCTTCTATAGATAACGTGAATACCTGCCAATCGTATCGTGAATTCAATCACATTCATTGACTTAAAGCAAATTGAAGTTAACAGAAATTCCCAAGTTTTTTATTTTTTGCATTTTTAAGGCTTACAGAACTCATATTCATTTAACAAACGTTCTGTTCGAAGTCTGTGTCCGCGTTGCGAATTTTTTTGGCGATCTTGGAGTTAAGTTTTTACCAACTTTGTGTTAACCATTTCAGTCCCAGTAAATTATTAACATTTAACTTCTCCTTACATAACACATACAAAAGAAACATTTACTAATAAGAAATTAAGATTTGATCAAACAAAGCAAATCGCATAAGATAAAAAGTGAAATTCTCTCAAACTTATTCAATGAAAAGTTTGGACTCAACTTGGGAGAACTTAATATTTCAACTGGGACTGAAAGGGTTATGTACTTGCCTACTTGTTTTCAGTCCTAGGATATATTGCAACATGATGCTTGCAAGTGCAGAATTAAAAAAAAAACAATATTACAACATAGAGAATGCAGAACGGCGGTCGATAGCCAATCAAAAATTAACCAGGCTTGTGTACGCGCTTTCCCGTGCTATCTGTGTGTATGCAGAAAAATTATCTTTGCACAACTGAGTTCTTGGAAATGTAAACAATCATTTAAACTCTTAAAACTAATAAAGTACAAGAGGCTCCTTTTTACGAGAGCTTTGAATGTCTTCCACAACTGCTAAATTTCTAGCTTGATGCTTGTAGAGAAATATTGAAGACCGTCAAACAAACTCTCGTTTACACATTTAACATTGTCCTTGGCCTACCTTTGTAGCCCGATTTCTAACGGTACGATGCAAAGCAGACACAAAATACATAAAATTAAAATCGTCGATTAACCATTGGTCAACCCTAAAAACGTAAAAAAAATCCTCAACTTAGGGAAATGTAAATCGAATTACTTGGTTAAAAAACATACTGTGCGCAAAACAGAAAAAATCGGCATGTCAATTGGCGGCACAGAACGATATACTGATATGAACAAATGATTTCCTTTTGCAAAGTCAAGCAAAGTGGTTTGGTTACAAAGCAAATTCATTTGTTTTGTTGGTCATGCGTCATAATTAGATTAGAATTAGATATTTGAGCCATGTTTTTTTCCAGTCAAATTATCAGAAAATGAATAATATATTTTTTCTCTCTTGCTACCGTCAACACTCTTGCGCTCCGCGTATGAATAAGATAATGTATATATTTTTATCCTTTTTTTGTCTTTGTGTTCGCAAAGAAATAGTTTTTAAACATTTCTGGGTCAGTAAAGTCCGACTAACATTAAAAAACTAATTCAGTAAACTTAATAAGTCAGCTCAATAAGAGCTCTTTTTATCTAGACCGAAAAAATTGTAATGTCGATCAACTTTCACTATATATGAGGAACTTATTTTTTTAGAAAAAAAAACTACAAAATGGGTTATATACTAATATAAGCACAAGTGCTTAATTATTTTCTATTTTCAACTAACTAAAACATTGTTCAACGAGTATGTTAAAGGTTGGCAACTTTATCTAAAGAATTTGCAGGGTCAACCTATGTTTAAGAATTGCTGTAAAAGATAATAAATGAAATGTTTTAAAACTTGTGTAAAATTTTATTCAATCTTTGTAAATAAAACGCAAATGTGTTTAGAGATTGTGCTCTTGTTATTTTGTAATAAAATGCACCTTTTCTACATTCGTACATTTTGTTTTACTTATTCTCGTTTTTCAATGTTGGTATTCAGTTTTTAAAATATCCATTCACCTCATGGATTCATTTTGGCCATGTTTATGCATCAGACAGTTTTACTTATGGTGACATACGACATGCACTACTTTACTTTTGTGGAAGATTTTGGTGTAATCGTGAAAGTCGACTTCATAACATCCCATTTAAGATCCGTAACCAGCGTATGAGACAACCATGTGACATTCGTACTCCTGTCTGCCAAGTCACATTCGCATCAATATAGCTCAGTCGAATATTTTGAGGCAAGCACTAATGTTTGTTTCCTACACCCAGCTCAACGAAACGATGGAGGCATGAAGGCACCGCAATTCATCGTCGTATTACAACCAGTTGAAGTAAAACAAGGAGAGGACGCCGTTCTTGAATGTAAGGTTGCTGGTTCGGCAACAATTACAGTTGAGTGGTTCAAGAATGGAGCACTTATAACCAAGGGAGATAGAGTACGATTTGACTTCAATCAAGGGAAGTGTACATTAACAATTCTTAATACAACATTAGAGGATGAAGCGGACTACAAATGTGTGGCTCGAAATAAATTTGGAACTGCTTCTTGTACCTCGGAAGTCCTGGTCAACGAGGCAGTTCAAGCCCCAGAATTTGTGAGTAAGCTGCAAAACATCGCATCAGTTGTAGGAGATGATATATGCTTTGAGGTTTGTGTAATAGGAACTCCAGAATTGCAAGTTGAGTGGTTTAAAGATGACATAATTATCAATAATGAAGGGCGGTTTTTTTTAGAGAAAAACATAGTTAAAGGTATATATTCATTGATAATTGAGAGTCCTGTTTTGGAAGACACGGCTACTTATAGCTGTGTGGTTTCCAATGAGTTTGGAAAGGCTTCGTGTGCAGCTAAACTTGTTGTCACAGGAGAGGCAAGACAGCCAACACCTGCTGGTAAGTTTCAGCTTGGCCAGCAAGTTCAATTCGATCTTGGAATGGGCGGACAACCTTTGTTTAAGTTGGAACCTTCAATGTTAGATCAACCACAACAAACGAAAGCTGCTGAAGTGATGACTGAAAGTGCTGCAACTGCTACTTTGGAAATTCCAGGAGTGATGGTTACAGATGCAGATGATCTTTCTACTCCTGCTGAAGGTGAATTGCCTGCAAAAATTCCAAGAATTGGAGATGAAGTGCAGTTCGAGCTCGGATTTGGTGGTAAGCCGGTGTTTAAGAAAGGTGTGCAAGAAACAAAAGTGTTCTCTTCTTCAACAAAACCTAAGTCATCACGCCCACAACGTGAAGCAGAGCACACTTTAGTTGACAAAAGACGGAGAGTAGTGAAAAGTCCTGAGTTTGTTGAAAGTGAAGGATCTGTTAAGCCTTTTGAAGTCACGGAAAGTGGTGACGTCAAACTAGAGCTTAAAGTAACTGGAGAGCCACCTCCTACAATAAAGTGGTTTAAAGACGAGGTACCGGTTCAACAGAGTTCGCATTACGAAATCATAAGCAAAGGAGACATACACACGTTGATGATTCATGGCGTTGCTTCGTGTGACCGAGGAACCTATAGGTGTACAGCTGAAAATGAAGGAGGTATTAATACGCGAACATTTGATTTGGAAGTCGGAGGGCCTGAGAGTAAAGACGCTCCAGAGTTTTTACAGGACGATAATGTCATCCCTTTTGAAGTCACAGATCAAGGTGATGTACGACTTACTGTTAAAGTTACTGGTTCACCTCTACCTTCTATCCAGTGGTTTAAGGATAACAAACCAATTGTTAGAGATAGCCGTCATGTTATTCAAGAAAAGAACGACGGAGTTTTTTCCTTGACAATCAAATCTGTTACTAACAATGATCAAGGGACATACGAGTGCAGTGCGACAAGCAAGACTGGATCTGCTAAAAGAACATTTGACGTTGAGATTGATGGATCAAAAGGGGTAAATGGAACTAATGGAAAGCCAGAACACTTTGTAATTCCGCGATTCCTGCAAGACGATTCCATTGTTCCATTTGAAGTCACGGAAGAAGGAAATATCAAACTTCAGGTTAAAGTGTCTGGTGAGCCTAAACCAATGATTGAATGGACAAAGGATAGCAAAACCATCCACCCTAGTAGCAGGCTTAAATTACAGAATGTTGGTGATTTGCAGTCCTTAACCATATATAATGCATGCCCCAGTGACCATGGCACTTATAAATGTGTGGCAAGAAGTGAAGCAGGGGAAACAACTAGAGCGTTCAATGTTGAGATTGAGGGTGGAAAACCAGCTCCAGATTATTTCATACAAGACGAGTGCGTGAATCCCTTTGTTGTCACCGAGGAAGGTGACGTTCGGCTACAGGTCAAGGTTCAGACTAAACTAAAACCGACAATTACTTGGTCAAAAGATAACAAAGTGTTGTCCGCTGGAAAAAATATTGATATTGAAGTTCAGGGAGACGTACATAGCTTAACCATCCATAAGCCTTCTTCTGAAGATGAAGGCACGTACACATGTTTGGCAACTACAGAAGAAGGAACTGCTGCCAGAACGTTTGAAGTAGAAGTAGAAGGTGCTAAAGAAGACACAATAACACTTCAGTTTATCGAGGACGAAAGCATCACTCCATTTGCTGTCACGCCATCGGGAGACATTAAATTGCAAGCTAAAGTCAGCGGTAAACCTACCGTTCAATGGACAAAGGATGACAACGTCATAAAACAAAACGTGCGAATCAGTGTTGAAGAGATTAATAACATCCACACGCTAACAATACAAAAACCCACTTCTTCTGATCAGGGAGTGTATAAGTGTATTGCATCTACAGATCAGAGCACTGCTCTTAGAACTTTTAAAGTAGAAATGAAGAAAGGAAAAGCAGTTGTTCCTGTTGATGATGCTGTTTTGCCGAACTTTGTTTTCGAAGAAAATCTGGAGCCGTTTACGGTGTCGGAAGAAGGTGATGTAACATTACAAACAAATATTTCGGGAAGACCTCGCGTTGATTGGATAAAAGATGGAGAACGGCTTGTTAGTAATGATCATTTTACTATCAAAGCTGATGGGAAATTGCACCTGCTAACAATAAACCAGCCAACTTTGCATGATGGAGGAACCTATACATGTAAAGCAACTACCACCTCGGGAAGTGTTACAAGAAACTTTGATTTACAAATAGAACGAATGATACCAGCTCAGACACTACGAGAGCGATCACAAGAGATAGCTACTCTTAACGTTCCTGAGGAACATACACAAATTCCGTTTGAAGTTACACCAGATGGGGACATTGTTCTACGTGTTAATGTTACCGATAAGCCGACGAAAGTTGAGTGGTTTAAAGATGGGAAGCTATTAAGTACAAAGGGAAACATTGAAATACAGAATAAGGGAAACTCGCAAATTTTAGTAATTAGAAAGCCAACAGCTAAAGACGAAGCCATATATAAATGTGTATCGATCACAAATAACAGCACGGTGGAAAGATCTTTTAACGTAGAACTTTTAAAAGGGAAGCCAGTGGTCCCTGCTGAAGACTTTTTACCACCACATTTTATTGAGGATAGCTCTTTGCAGTCATTTGTTTTATCGGATGATGGAGATTTAACTTTGAATGTAAAGGTACGCGGAAAACCCAAACCCAGCATAGAGTGGGAAAAAGATGGCAAGCCTCTAAGAACAGACGCACGTACTTGTATTCAAGTTGAAGACAATGACATATATTCTCTAACTCTAAAGAATCAAAAGCTTGGCAATATAGGAAAATACACATGCAAAGCTTTTAACAGTTCTGGATCAATTTCAAAGGTCATCACCATTGAAAAACCTCCAAAAGTTTCGAAGCAAGAAAAGACAATGATATTAAGTCAATATGGAAACCAAGATGATACCGAAACAATGACTAAAAAAGGAAAACTTCGACCAAAAATTATTGACGATGAAGCTGTTGTCACTGACGACGGCGATCTTGAACTGAAGGCCCGTGTTGTTGGAAAACCTACTCCTTCAGTGGAATGGTTTAAAGCAGATCTACCATTAGGTCCTAGCAGTAACATCAGCATCAATTGTACGGACGACCTCCACGTTTTGACCATTATACAGCCAACATTAGATGATCAAGGCACTTACAAATGTATCGCCACTAATGAGGCCGGAAAAGCAATAAAAAATTTTGAAGTAGAGTTGGAAGGCTCCGAAACATCTTCCGTTGTTGAAGACATCCAGGTATCAGAATTTGTCTCCGAAGACTTTGTAACTCCTTTCGAAGTAACTACTCATGGTGATTTGAAACTTCAAGCGGTAGTTTCTGCAAAGTCAGCTAAAGTTGAATGGTTTAAAGACGAGAAGCCTGTTTTATCTAATGATCGTATTAGTATTTTAGCAGAAAACGAGGTGCATACTTTAGTTGTGAAAAACCCAACCGCACTTGATGAAGGTGTTTACAAATGCGTTGCTGTTACGGAGACTGGTTCGGCTACACGATCATTTACTGTTGATTTAAAACGTAAAGAATCTGAAGTTCCAGATGGAAAAGCGCACAGCCCAAAATTTTTTGAAGATGCGATTGAACCGTATGTTGTCGATAGCAATGGTAATATCTGTCTTAAGGTAAAGGTTGGTGGAATTCCACCGCCAACTGTTGAATGGACCAAAAATGACAAGAAGTTAAAACCAAACGATCACGTCACAGTTTTATCAGAAAAAGATTTATACTCTCTTAAGATAAATAATCCAAGTACTGACGAAATCGGAAAGTATGTGTGCACTGCCACAAACAGTTCAGGATCAGCTACAAGATCGTTTGACGTTGATGTTGAAAGAATAGTTCCTCTTGGCACACAAAAGGAGGTTTATCTTCCCCAATTCAACGTTGGACTTGAAAGCGCTCCGGATTTGCCTACTTCAGTGGAAGCAAAAAAGGCACCAACTACCAAGGAAAAGCCCGTAAAACCTACATTTTTAGACAGCTCAGCACTCGTTGATAAAGATGGAGACCTAGTTTTGGAGGCAAAAGTGTCTGGAAGGCCTACTCCCTCTGTTCAGTGGTTTAGAGGAGACAAGTTATTACAAGCAAACAAAAGTGTCCGCATTGAGGTTGATGGAGATCGACACAATCTAGTTTTGGTGCAACCGGATCTTGATGACCAAGGTACATACAAATGTATAGCCAGTAACAAAGTTGGAAAAGCAGTGAAGAATTTCGAAGTGGAGTTGGAAGGCTCCGAGACATCTTCCCTGGCAGACGAAGTGATAGACTCGAGTGTCACAGAAGATGACATCATGCCATTCGAAGTAACGTCAGCTGGAGACATTAAATTACAGACGAAAGCTGACGATTCTGCCGTAGTTGAATGGTATAAAGGTGAGAAACCTCTAATGCCAAGCTGGAAACATAATATTTGGACTGAGAAAAATATTCATTCGCTCACCATAAAAAATCCGACAACCAAGGACGAAGGAATTTACAAGTTTGTTGCAACAACTGGGGTTGACAAGAGAACAGCGAGAACTTTTAAAGTTGAAATGCAGAAAGGAAAGCCAGTTGTATCAGCAGAAACCCCTTCGCTACCGAAATTCGTCGAAGACAATACTTTTACTCCTCTTGTACTTAACAAAGACGGCAACATTGAACTGACTGCTAAAGTGAGTGGTAAACCAAAACCAAATGTCAAGTGGTCGAAAGATGGCAAAGTTCTAAAGTCAAGCGAGCACATAACCATTGAAGAGGGAAGCGACACACACAAACTTATTATCAAGCAACCGTTACGTGATGACGATGGAACCTACACTTGCACCATTATAGGCGATTCTGAAATCCTATCGAAATCATTTGTTGTTAATTTCGATAAAGCTTTTGTTTTGAATTTTGATGATGTCAAAAACGTAGGCAAAGAGATACAGTTTACAGTCCCTTTACCTATGGAAACTACAACTGAATCTAAGAAAGAAAAGTCTATTTATCCTGTAGAGCAGAATATAACTCCTCAGTTTATTGAAAATGATTCACTTTCGCCATTCGAAGTCACCAAAAATAATGACGTTAAACTGCAGGTAAAATTTATTGGTGAACCAAAACCTTTGATTGAATGGTCAAAAGACGAAGTGCAACTTAAACACAGCCCGTTTGTTGACATCCAGACAACAGAAGATACATCCACTCTAATTGTGAAGAGTCCTGCTCCAGGAGATAAGGGAACATATAAATGTACAGCTAGGAGTGACTTGGGTACAGCTACAAAGTCATTTGATGTAGACATAAAAGGAAGAAAACCTGTCATTACGGAGGAGGCAATCACAGTTCCCCAGTTTGTTGAAGATGAAAGTCTAGTTCCGTTTGAAGTTACGGAAGAAGGCGAAATCAATCTGCAAGTCAAAGTATCTGGAAAACCTGAACCAACCGTTAAATGGTCAAAAGATGGAAAACCTCTTAAAAATAATGAAAACTTTGATATTGATGTTGATGGTGATTATCATACTTTGACGATACTAGAGCCAACTCCCGAGGACCAGGGGACCTACACATGCACTGCTACCAGTAATGCAGGCTCCTCTGTACGATCGTTTGAAGTAGATTTTGAATCTGTCAAACAAAAGGGGCCTATTGATATGGTAATAGAAGAACAAAGTACAGAGGATTTACCAGGAAAGAGAATGGAGAGGAAGCCCGAAGAACGTATTATAGCACCGACGGAAGTAAAAGTTAAAGAACCAGAGTTTGAAAAAGTAAACTTCACAGTACCCTCCCCATATTTCGTTGAACCTGTTGAATCTGTCAAATCTGTCTCAAAAACGGATCAATTCAAAGAAGCCGTTGCACCTTTCGAAAATGTCAGCATACCACAACCTACAGATGACATCGAAGTTCCACGTGAGGTTTCAAAAAGTCAGCCAGAAAATATTTTGTTGGAAATTACCCCAGAGGAAAAGGAAGACATAAAACCACAGCAGAAACATCCAGAAAAACGAAAAGCCGAAATAGAGGAGGAATTTGTAAAATCTAAAGTAAGGCCTGTCCAAATGGAGTTAAAGTTTCCAGATGAAATTGATTCGTCAAAAGATTTTCCTTCAGTTGTAACCGAAAAACCCGTAGAACAGAAAAAAAGTCCAAATAAGAATGCTTCTAAATTACTTCCAAAGCAAGATAATGAAGATAAATCAACAGTAGCTGCTAAGAACTCTTATTTACCGGTGCAAAAAATAGCAACCCCTCAGTTTTTAGAGGACAATTCTTTTTCACCTTTTGAAATAACACAATCAAATGACATTAAACTACAAGTAAAACTGTCTGGCGATGCAGAGTCTGAAATTGAATGGCTGAAAAACAACATGCCATTAAAACCCGGTCGTTATATTGACATTAAAACAACCGATGACTTTTCGACAGTAGTTATAAAAAATCCGTCTCCTGCTGAAAAAGGCACCTACAAGTGCACTGCGACTAGTGATACTGGATCAACTGTGAGGTCTTTTGATGTCGATATCAAAGGACGGAAACCTGTTCCTCCCCAGGATACAATTGTTCCTCAATTTATTGAGGATGAAGATGCTGTACCATTTGAAGTAACAGAAGACGGAGAAATTAGTTTGCAAGTAAAAGTGGTCGGTAAGCCTAAGCCTGATGTTACATGGATCAAAAATGGCAAACCTATTAAACCAAGTGAAAATATAGATATTGACATCGATGATGATATTCATACACTAACCATTATAGAGCCATCTAAAATTGATCAAGGGACATACGTGTGTAAAGCTGAGAGTAATGCTGGTACATCAATCAAGACTTATGCCGTGGACGTCGAAGGTGTTTCGCCTAAGTTGCCGCCCGAAGAAAGCAAAGAAACGGTGCCAAAAGAAGTGAAGGTTGTAATTCCTTCCCAGAATCAGAAAAAAACCATGGAAATCGTGTTTCCAGACTCGAAGGAAGATGAGTTGAAAACTCTGAAAGATGTGAAAGAAGCAAAACTACAACCAAAATTAGCAAAGGAATTGAATGGGCGAGCTGTTAAAACAGTACCGAAACAATTTGAGAACATTTTTGCTGTTCCAAAGGAATCGAGAATTGAGGATACAGGGACTGCAGGCCCAGAAAAAGAAGAACCAGTAAAACCAAAGGATGTACAAGCAACAAAACCGCAACCAAAACTGGATGAAGACCTTAAACCAAATCTCACAGTTCCCAAAGTGGAAACGAAGAAACCGGAAATGTCTGAAGAAATAAAATCCAAAGAGCACTACTCCACCAAAGCCAAGCCCAAAGAAGCTGTTCAACCATCTGATAAAGCTGCCTTTCCGGTGGAAGAAATCAGCACTCCACAGTTTGTGGAGGATGATTCAATTCTACCCTTTGAAGTAGCCAAATCAAACGATGTGAAAATGCAAGTTAAGGTAACAGGTGAACCCAAACCAAAGATAGAATGGTCAAAAGATGACAAACCTTTGAATCCAAGTCGCTTCATTAACATCAAGACAGATGAAGACCTGTCAACTTTGACAATCAAAAATCCTACTTCGGGAGATAAAGGCACTTACAAGTGCACTGCTTGCAGTGAAACTGGAACAGCGACCAGGTCCTTTGATGTAGACATTAAAGGACGAAAACCTGTTGTTCCAAAAGAATCATCTGTTGTTCCTCAGTTTGTTGAAGATGAAGAGGTCGTACCCTTTGAAGTGACCGACGAAGGAGAAATCAGTTTTCAAGTGAAAGTGGCAGGTGAACCTAAACCCGAAGTAACGTGGACAAAAGATGGTAAGATCATTAAACCGAGTGATAACATAGACATTGACGTTGATGATGACATTAATACACTGACCATTATTGAGCCAACAGCAGAGGATAAGGGAACGTACACATGTAAAGCTGTGAGTAAAGCTGGTACATCAATACGTTCATTTGATTTGGACATTGAGGGTGTAGCACCTAAGCAACCAGTTGCAAAAAGCATTAAACCTTCCAAAATAGAACAAAAAGAAGTAAAAGTTGTGATTCCTTCCCCAAAAGAGAGTAAATCCTTTGAGTCCGCTCCAGGTTCCTTGGAAGAAGTGCAACCAAAAGACGAACAACCAACAAAGCCGAAAACGAAAGAGGTACCTTTTGATGCAAATCTCAAAACACCAGAAGTAGCTGAAACGTCGAAACCAAATGCGTTTGAGGACATCAAAAGCAAACCAAAAGAAGCTGTTGAGCCATCAGAGAAGCTTGTTCCGGTGGAAAAAATCAGCACTCCTCAGTTTGTGAAGGATGATTCTATAGTACCCTTTGAAGTAACCAAAACGAACGATGTGAAAATGCAAGTTAAGATAACAGGTGAACCTAAACCAAAGATTGAGTGGTCAAAAGATGACAGACCTTTGAAGCCAAGTCGCTTTGTTAACATCAAGACAGAGGACGA
>JAOBRB020017607.1:0-16057 GCA_027575285.2 Zoanthus pulchellus | reverse complement strand
AAACGGTTAAAAAAAATTGTCCGGACCAAATTTTAATGGGTCCGGACCAGGTTTTCTCTGTAGTGTAAATGGGGCTTAAATCTGTATTGCAGCAATGACAGATTTATTGTTCTAAAACCATCCCCCATTCCCCATTCCTGGTTTTAGTAACATCCCTCCCTCTCAACAGACTGGCGCCTTATCAAATGGGCTAACGTTTATCACTACCAATTGTTAACCTCATTGTTGTTCTACATCACTAAATCATCGCAACTCATATTCAATTTCAGTGGAAAGTCTTACTACAACAAAATCTTTATTGGTCTGGTAGATACGTTATATGTGAATCTAGATTTAAAAAACAACGATGAAGATGCAGCTTATTCGAGCGAAGTAACCATCATGTTTCCGTCTACTCTCAGTTATATTGGGCCAGGTCAAGATCAGGTAAATTGTTTTCTCTGGAATTTTTGCCATCACCAAAAAACCAACTAAAAATATGGAAAAAATAGGAAACTTTCAGAATTATTTTCAGATTCAGTAAGAATTTTACAATTTATAGACAATCCGAAACACTGCGGGTAATTTTGATTCCTTAAAGATGGAAAATGATGGAAGGTTTTGTGTCCGGATAGCCTTCATTATTGATAGGCTTCGTATAAAAGCTCGGAAAAATGTTCTATTTTAGAAAGGAGAACATGTTTGTTTTAATGCATTCATATTTAGTAAACAAATGATGGCTTTACGTTTTGTTTTGTTTTGTTTTTTGAAAAAAAGACAAAATAGATATTTCTTAATTATTTTTTTATTCAAATTTTAATTCCGTAATTTTGCAAGTTTTTAACGTTTGACAATTGCATTAAATCCTTATGTTCCTGAAATAAAGAAGCTCTCATTTAGAAATATATTGTAACAGCAGTTCATATTCTCGTTGATACAAAGGAAACAATGTTTTTTTTTTCAATTAGGAAGTAACCTGTGAAACGAAAAAAGTTCAGGGAACATCATGGCAGATGGCTGTTTGTGCAACAGGGAATCCATTGCGTGGAAAAACTCAGGTTTGTTGTTTACAAATCGACTTAATTTCTAAAATGTTGATAAGTAACACTAACTTTACTATCAAAACTGTAGCTGGTATCCGTGCACGTGTGTTCTTTAATTGTGCAAGTTGTGTTCATTAAGGTACTTATAGTTTTTAGTTTTCCTTTTATTTTGAACATTCAACTACTGTTTAATAATGATACATTTTACTAGTGCTTATTATTATTAATATTATTATTATTATTATTATTATTATTATTATTACTATAATTATGTATTTATATAGCGCTTTTCCTCTAAAGCTCTAAGCGCTTTACAAATATGTACAGGTTTTAGCAGTTTGAGAGTCTTAGAAAGTCCGCTGAGCAGCTCACAAGTTATGGCGCATATTGGCAGCCGATAAGAAGTGGCCTCTATTAATAAAGGAGAAGGGATTAAAGATGCGGCCAGTAATAATAAAGGAGAAGGGATTAAAGATGCGGCCAGTAATAATAAAGGAGAAGGGATTAAAGATGCGGCCTCTAATAATAAAGGAGAAGGGATTAAAGGTGCGGCCACTAATAATAAAGGAAAAGGGATTAAAGATGCGGCCTCTAATAATAAAGGAGAAGGGATTAAAGGTGCGGCCACGAATAATAAAGGAAAAGGGATTAAAGATGCGGCCTCTTATAATAAATGAAAAGGGATTAAAGATGCGGCCTCTAATAATAAAGGAGAAGGGATTAAAGGTGCAGCCACTAATAATAAAGGAAAAGGGATTAAAGATGCGGTCTCTTATAATAATAAAGGAGAAGGGATTAAAGGTGCGACCTCTAATTATAAAGGAGAAGGGATTAAAGGTGCGACCCCTAATAATAAAAGAGAACGGATTAAAGATGACAGACCCCGAGCGCTGGCAAAAAGAGTTTCTCGTCTAATTTTAGTTGAATTTTTATTGCAGAAAAAGTTTTACGTCGAGTTTTCTTCTACTGGTATAGAAGGAAACATTACCGATTTCAGTATTAAAGTCGAGGCAAAGAGGTAAGTTTATTTCTGGTCTGCAGAAAAAATAATTTGATATGGTTTTAGTAGCGATATTTGTGGCAGTTAAAAAGAGGTGTAACGATAAATGTGCCAATTTAAAATGTTTGTGGTACCTAACATGCTGTTTGCAGTAATGATCACAGGTTATAATTATGCAGAAGATGTGCTGGTATTTTTGATTCCTAAACTGGTAAGAACAGTAGATATGATTACAGGGTTATGTGTTACCGATATTTGTGTTACCTAGACTGGTGATGGTACTAGTGATGATAACGAGGTCATGTCAATAGTGGTGCCAATTATTGTATTACCTAAACTGATGATGGTAGTAGAGATAATAGCGAGGTTATGTCAATGGCGGTGCAAATATTTGTGGTACCGAATCTGGTAAAGGTAGTTGTGATGGTAACAAATCTATGTTTTGATGGTTGTACAGTGTTTGTTCTGTTTGTTTTTTTTAATATTGGTTGGTATAGTGTTTAACCCTTTTCCAACTACACCGCCCTCAACCGCTATTAGAATATACTACTAAGTTAACAAATTCAATCTTTGTTAAACCAAAAAAATATGTTTCGACTTTGGTTTTAAAGCAAACTTTAGTAGTTTCGTTAAGTTTGGAAGGCCAATGATGCAAGAATAAACTGTCATTTCTTTCCAAAGTCATTAGTTGAAGTGCAAAAATTGAAAAATATTATCGTTTTGCGTCGTTTTTTGAAGGGGAAAATCAACGATGTTTGACCTTGGATTTTTTGATGAAATTTTCATTCCCAGCAAACAAAACAGCTTTCACAACAAAATTCAGACCTATTACTGAGAAATAGTGAGATTTTTTTTAGCATTTTTTCAGTTTAGGGATAGAGTTACAGCCGTTTCTTTGTGCCAATCGTGCCCTAATGTGTTTCCCGCCATTTGCACGACCCAAATGCATTCTGGGATACCCCAAAAACTTTGACAAGGATAGCTTTTTTTGCACTAATCATGTTTACTAAATCTAGAACCTCCACGGCGTTTTTCCAAAATTTTATGCTTGTAGTGTTCCTTAGTCGTCAAAACTTTCAAAAAATGCATTGGAAGCTCAGTGAATTTGTCTCTCTTCGAGCTTCAAAGCCAACTTCTTTTGGCGCCTTTGGAAACCCACCGAGTAGAAATATGCCGTAAAAATTGCTAAAAAGTGTGACACCTCGCTAGTTTCTTTCAGCAAGTAAGCTCAATTGCTACCTTTAAGCTTCATGATGCTATTCAGTAGTGATGAGAAGCAAAAAAGGCTCCAAAATTAGCAAAAATCCACTTTTAACGGCATATACAGCAACGACAAGACGCTTCAACGACTCCATCGCCTCACAAACTAAAAACACGATCCCTGGGTACTACACAATGTGGGATGTTTCCATGGCAATGCCTGATATGGATTAGAGAAAGCTATTTGATTGTTTTGATACAAAAAACTCGAAAAACTTCCTGGATGGGAAAGGGTTAAAACATTCTTTATACTACTATGACGGTATTTAAGATTTGAAAGCATAAGTTATTTGATTACTGTGGCGCAATCTATGGTATTGAGAATAATGATGGTTTTGTAGGAGGTATATTTATATCAGTGATAATGTCATGTTATTATAAAAGTGACTAGTCTTAAGTTTCTTGAAGCCTAAAAAATCATTTATTGTAATTGAATTACGTAATTAAACAGATAATGCGATTTTGGAAGGGTTTTTTTTTTTACATTATATATCTTTAAATTGTAATTTTCAGGAAAGTGAAAACAAATAAAAAACTATATTGGTGTTCACTGCAGTTTTTGGACTTTTTGTAATCTATAGTTATTCCTTTCAATCGTTAGTGCGGCAGATGAGAAATCATACCAAAAGGATGCTAATAATAAACTGACTCTAGAAGTTGAGGTAACAAAGGAGGCCGACTTGGCACTTGAAGGGTAAGTAATATTTAGTTTTGCTCGCTACTTTGTGTATGTAAATATATTTTAGGTAGGCGTGGTGGCTCAGTTTGTAATAACTCTGCCTACTAGCGTAGTTCCCCGGTTCCATCATTGGGTTTGCAGTAATTCATATGTTTGTCACCTTCTTCCCCACCTAAGCAAACTCAACTTTCTTTCCTTCCGTGGTACGTAAATGAATACCAGCGTCTGCTGGGTGCTACCTGCGATGGATTAGTGTCCCGTCCACGAGGAGTCAAATAATCTTATCTGCTAAGAAAAAACAAAAACAAGCTCCGGCCTTAGGGGCAACTATAGACTCGTTAAAGGTTTAGCTTTTGGTAAGTTCTTAACTATTAGATTTGGGTTGTAGGTAGTAGTCTTAACTTATAGATAAGTCTAAATTTTTGATTTTATTGAGGGCATGTGTAGTAGTTTCTCGTCCAAGCGAGTTTCTACTCCAGTATCTTAAAGAGAAGATAACAATACTACGTTCCAATGTGATAACCAGCATGTCGAATGATTTGATCTCCAATTTAGCAATTAACTATGTGTTCGTTTTACACATGTTTCAGTTTTTCAGAACCTGATCAGGTAGTTTACCAACGTGGGTATAGCGGTATAATCACAAGAATTGATCAGATAGGCGCCCTTGTGACTCAAAAACTTATAGTAAGTGTTTGTAAGTGTTAAGAAAGGCTCTAGTTATCTTAACGATCCTAATGATGATGGTAATTATGATGGAGATGTGAAGAGATGGTAAGTTTAAAATTTGTAGAGCTAGAAATTTTGAGATTTTGCACAAATGATATGCTATTTTTATAATGATTTTAATACTCTATTTAACGTCAGAAACGAAGGAAGCGGTTACCCATTCTTTCTAGCCATAGGCTAATGTTTAATCGCCCGATGGCACAGATATTGGCGTGATAGTCGAGTTTGCAGAGAGAGAAAAACCCTCTGATTCGAATTGACATCGACAAGTCTCAGGCCAAGTGTCTAACCCATCAATCGATCCCGGATGAAAGGCACGACTGATGGGCACCGTGCAACTGCCCAGTCATAAAATAGGTTCTTATGTATTTTTTGTCGTCCAGAAAAAATGTGTATTCCACAGTTCCTTGTGACATCAGCTGGACTAAGAATCGTTATTTCTTTCTCTGTTGTGTTGTGAGGAGAAGAGGGAGCTGGAACAAATGGTAGCTCAGTGAACGCTTCTAGAGCGTCTTGTTACATAAGAACAAATTGCAGTGCTGTGTTGTGAGGAGAAGAGGGACCTGGAACGAAAGGTAGCCCAGTGAACGCTTCTAGAGCGTCTTGTTACATAAGCTAAACAAACTACAGTGCTGTGTTGTGAGGAGAAGATGGAACTGGAACAAATGAGTTAAAGCTTCTAGATAGCCTTGTTATATAAGAACAAACTGCAGTGCTGTGTTGTGAGGAGAATAGGGAACTGGAACAAATGATAGCTCAGTGAAAGCTTCTAGAGAATCTTGTTATTTAAGTACAACCTTAGATTTCCGGCGATGCCAAGATTTAAGTATTTGTGCGCTGCTTTTTCCACATAAGCCTTCTCGGCTATCCTGGGTTGGTAATAAACAAATACCAGCTTCTGCTTGAGGCTAACCTTCGCTGGATTAGTATATCCTGACAAGGGCGAGCTATGTTTGACCAATAAGGGCCAGCGTCATGGGTCACACATAAACCGTAAAGGATTTTGCAACCAATATTTCTTCATTCATTTTTTTTATAACTTTTTTGGTTTTTTTGTGTATACATTTATTTTTTTGCCTTCATTCACTCATTTTCTTCCTATCATTCTTTTCTTTTTTTCCTTTACCTAATGTTACTTTTTTTCATTTATCTCTAATCATTCTATCTTCTTTCCTTTGATTTCATCTTTTTCCGTACATTCTTCTTCTTTTCCATCTTAACGCCTCCCGTCTTTTCCGGTTTATTTTCCTTCTTATTATTTTTCTTTCCAATAATAGGATTGACTTTTTTCAAGGTTGTCTTCAGAATTTAAATAATCCCAGCGAAATTTACTTAAACTCATTATTTACTCTATTTATTTGTTTATATAACAGGTGAAGAACCGTGGACCTAGCAGTGTGGACGGCAGCATAGTTAATATCAGTGTTCCTGTACTTTTCAATGCTGAAGATCCAAAAAGTTTCCTTCTTTACCTCGTTTCGGTTGAGGTAAGCCCGAGGCTCTGCTTGTCATGTTTAAAGGGTCAACATATTTCCAAATTTATCATCACAATTATAGTATGATGAAATTGATGGTGATTAAATAATACAATTAACGTCAACACTTAAAAGTAGCATTTGTCTGGTCCGAGTTCTTGAAATGTTTGTTAAATTTATTGCTGGGTTATACAAAACTTACGACAGCATTTACTCTCTAAGGAAAAGATTACATCTCTAATAAAATCTGACTTTGTAAGGTTAGAAACTTATACATATGTTAAATAATTAATCGTGAGTTAATACTAATCGTTTCTTGGCCTTGTTTATTAACTTATAGGGTATTAAATTAAAGTTACTATTAAAAACCCTGTTTGTTAATATAAATATATTTGCTTGTGGTTATGTTATATGTAAGTCGCGAGAGAAACAGTCTCATTTTAAAATGGATCATTCTTGAAAATAGAATAATTTCTTAAAATTAAATACGTTTAAAAAAACATTTATTCATTAAGATTTCTAGCCTGCGATTACATCGGCCTTTCGCCGCCTACTGGTTTCTCGACGTAGACGTCCGAGTTTCATGACCAGAAATTCGATACTAATGACTTCGATCTCACATTGTAAAGTTTGCCTAACTGTTTGCAAATTATTTGCCAGATGTCCAAGGTCAACATTTGCTCCGTGATTACAAGTGCTGATACCGGCCTTATTATCGTCTCCAACCGGCCCTTGCAAACCAATATTACAATAATCGATTAAATATTTCGAATACTAATTATACAAGTTATTGTACGCACCAATCAGCGTTCTCGACCAGATTCAGGACCGACTGGTGTCATCAGTATTAAGTTTCTGGTCGTAAATCGCGGATTTCTACGTTGCGAAACCAGTGGGCGGCGAAAGGCCGATGTAATCGCAGGCAAGAGATTTCAATGAATAAATGGATTTTTAAAAAAGAATGGGTTTTAAAAAAAATATTTTATGTTCAAGAATGATCCATTTTAAAATGAAACAGCGAATAGCTCCTAAATTTAGTTTCGATTTTGTTCTGTTCAGATTTACTTGTTTATTGTTCAGTAAGGCTAAATTTTACTCGCAGACAGACAAGGTTCTGGAAATTTTACGGGTAGGCTTAATAACTCTTAAGAGCACTTTGAGAACTAATTCTTGCTTTCGTCAAATCTTTTAAGATTCAAGGAGGGAGCTGTGCTGTGCAAACTAACACCGAAGAACTCGCAGTGAGTTGGTTTGTCATCATATTGTGAATGGTGTTTAAATAAGTATAATGAGTAAAACATACTTGATGTCGATTATAGAATAATCCAAGAGCTTGAGTCAGTGTTTTAACTATCTGGGCTCAGTTGTTCAAAAGCTGGTTATGTTCAACCATATGTTAAGCAAAAATTCAAACAGGAACGTTTTCTTTAAGAAAAGGTAAACGGTTTATAAAGACTCTTTGGATTTTTCTGAAAAAGTCTTGTTAATCCCAAAATTACAGCTAAAATCTCTCCATGTAAGATTCGAAACAAGTGGGTTAAACATTTAACCCTGGGTTAGTGCTAACCGGCTTTTGAACAACTGAGCCCTGAATAATGAAGTTCAATGTTATTGTCACATGATTTGATGTCGGCATTAGTTGTTTGGATTAAACGTTGTTTTACGCTACCAAATAAGTTCTTAGCTTGTGCTACATTCCCTTAAATTTGAATAAGGGAGAAGGGAGTAAATCTTGATACGTTTTGGTCAAGGTAGCTTCTACATTTTCTGGTTTTGAATCAATTATTCCTCGAGCCAGAATGGGACTCAGAGGCCATAAGGGAGAGAGGGGTAATTGTTTTAATAAAATCCAACTAGTTGGTCAAAAAAAATATGGAAGACAAAACTTCTTTCGCTAGTTAAAGCTGGAGTTTAATTTTATTTTTGCGTCAAAACATTACAAATACGGCCAAACGTACTCACTAGACAAAAACTTTGAAGTCTTTTCCGTCTTTCGGCAAAAAAAAACTTTCAGGCAGTCATTTAGCTCTTCTCTCTTCATCTCTTCTATACCAGTTCCAAACCTTGTTTGGCTTAAAAACTACTCTGTAAAAAGTAGTTATTTTTGTTTGTCAAAAAGACGATAAAAATAGTAGTTGCAAAAGGAGTCAAATTTACGGTAACATTTGTCAACAGTTCAAATTTTAGACCCCTGTAAACTGTAAATGTATTTTAGAAACGTTTGCTTCGAATTCTTTTTAGTCCGTATTTCTAACTTTAAACTTCAATTTTTTGTGTGTGTGTAGCGGAACGGTAATGCGTCAGCACCAAATCTGGGAGAATCAAAATCTGAAGTGAAATCAAGGACTAAGAGAGACAGCGGGGACAAAATATCACAAGTGGTGAGTGAAAATATTCTTTCCAGGCAGTAAATTAAAAAATATTTCAACTTCATAAATTCTATCTGTTTAGTGGCTTAAATACATCACTATCTCTTATGAAAGAAAGAATAAGATTTTGATTCATCTTAATGTTGTTTTTTTATTATCCATTTTTGTCTGTCTGACCAGCTGAAACCAACATCTCCGCACAGAAAATTGCCTACATTGCTACAATTTAAGAATGGTTTTTGGTAGCTAAGGTCATTTATTTTAGAGGTACATTTTGATACAATAGGAATATCTTTAACAACACTGTGATCAAATATCGATTTTGGTGTATGGTATGCGAATTAAAGAACTTATCTTGCAGGGTTAGCGTGTTAGATTTCTGCTTTCTTGCCGTAATGTTTCGAATTCAATACTGGGTCTCTCAAGATTTGAATCTTTGAGTAATTTTATAACTCGCTCAGCTTTTATCCTTCTGGGGTTGGTAAATGAGTTTTAAAATCCACTTAAAGATGATATAAACTGCGATTGGTCAGTAACACGCCCAGTGGAATTCAAAGAATTATATAATTCTAAATGCTAGTCAATGTTATATGTTCTTAATTGTCTCAACAGAACTGCAAGACAGACTATGAGCGATGTAAAACTTTTACTTGTAATATCGGTCAGCTGAATCAGGGAGACAGTATCGTTATCGCGATGGTATCCCGCTTTTGGCAGAGTACCTTGTATAAGGTAGACATGGATGAATTCATTTGATAAGTCATTCGTCAAGTTAAAACTACATAAGTTGGAAAATGCCGGTCGAGTAGACTGCTTGGCATGTATTTAACGATTATTCCTAGAGCCCGATTGGGCTCCGAGTCAATGGGCTATTGACTCAGAGACCATAAGGGCGAGAGGACTAATTGTTTTAGTAAAATCCAACTAGTTGGTCAAAAAAATATCGAGACAAAACATTTTTCGCTAGCTAAAGCTATTGTTTTGGTTTTCAAAGCCGTCGCTTTTCACTACTAGTGGGCTATAACAAATAGCCTAGTAGTAGCTCAACCAATCAGAACGCAGCATTGGTAATACACCGCTAGATGGATTTTACTAAAAGGGATTAGCTTGTTAATACAAAGTAAAAATCTGTTTTTTAAACATATTTCATTGAGAATCATATTATATATATTAGAATCGCATAGCTAACGGTGAAGTCGCGCTTTGATTGGCTATTGAGGAGAGGGTATTTAGCGTGGAATCGCACTTATGCATGAAGCGATATTGCTGACGTGATTCGCAAGCAAAATTGTTGCTGTTGTGGAAACAAAATGCAGCTTTAAAATGAACAAATTTATTGAAAGAATGTCTGCCAAATATTGAACTGAAATTTGAATTTTTAGAAAATTTAAGGAAACCGCTCATACTCACACGGCTCGATCTGTCAGCCTCTTGGACAACGAGTTGAAGTTGTACATACGTACTTTGTTCATCCTCGAGGTCTGCAAACTGGTACTATATATACTTTGTATATACTTATGAACAGTTAGACCTCTCAGCCTCAAGGACTACGGATTATCCATGCATATTTAGTCTTTTTGTACTCATTAGATATGCAAACTGGGGCTGTATATACTTTGCATATACTAAAGAACACTTACAACCCTCAGCCTCAAGGACTACGAGTATGAATAGCCCATGCGTAGTTCATTCGTCCTTGAGGTCTAATCGTTTATTGGTAAATGCAAACCGGCTGGGACTGTATATACTTTGTACATACTAAAAAACAGTTAAACCTCCCCGCCTCGAGGGCTAATCGTGATAGTCCGAGGTGACATTATCCGGTAGTTTGCGAAATCAGTGACGGCTCCTTCGTGTTTTCCCGAAGCGGTCAAATAATTATAATATTTACTAGAACTTCTAGATAGTTCAATATCCGAGAAGACTCTAAAGTTACTAAGTATGGAATGTAAGTTACAAGCATTAGAAAACAGAAATATTGCTACTTTTTCAAAGAATTTTTTACGGATACAAAGTTGCAAATTGAAAAATAATATTATTTCGAAATATGTTTAATTTTACAGATTGGTCTACAAATTTTAGCTCAATATGTTGGAAAATACTAATAAAACAATTAGACCTCTCGGCCTCATGGACTACGATGTAATAGCCCATTCGGCCTCATGAGCTATTGCCGCGTAGTCCATTCGGCCTCATGAGCTATTGCCGCGTAGCCCATTCGGCCTCATGAGCTATTGCCGCGTAGTCCATGCTGCCTCATGAGCTATTGCCGCGTAGTCCATGCTGCCTCGAGGTCTAATTGTTAATTAGATATACAAACTAGGACAGTAAATAGCTCGCTATCTTTGAACCTTTGGTGAGTGAACTTGCCACTGTACTTTGTCGTTCGCCTTTACGTTGCCATCCCCGTTATTCTGGTCGCTCTTTAACCCGATTGTGTACTATCATTGGCGTTCACATGACCCATTCTTTGTTGTTTTTATTTTTTTATCAACTTGTTTTCTTTTTTTTCATGAAGGCCAATGCAGGCTCTGTTGACCTGATAACAGTTGCTACTGTTTCTTTGCCTCCCGGTATTAATGAACCCCCGCAAGGGATGAAGAACAAGGAAAAACAGGTAACATGTGGTTTGTGTTATGATTTGTCGTCATTGTTCAAGTCCCGAGACGTGGTTGACACCGTTGATAAGATCTCTGCTTTCCAACCAAAAGGTCTCTAGTTTGATTCCTGCACCGAGATTCAATATCTGTGTGACCTTCTTTTCGCTTAAGCCAACTCAGCTTTCCATCCTTTTGGGGTAGGTAAATGAGCTGGAAGCAAACCTGCGATGGATAAGTGTCCCGTCCAGGGGGTGTCAAAATCTTTCAGCCGCTTAACACTACGGAACCATGAGATAAGCTCCGACCTCATGGACCACTTGGCTTGTAAATGGATTTAGAGTAGTTTTAAGTACAAGTCCCTTAATTCTTATACCTACGAAATATGACTCACGTAAAAAGAAAGACCACACTATAAACAGAAAAATCGAGAAATTTGATGTTAAACGGATCAATAGTTAACGAAATACAGCTGTTTTACTACGGTGATTATATTGCTGTAAACATCTTAATTATAAATTATCTGAAATGTTTATTGTGTTGTAACCAATCACATAAGAGATTATCACACCACAGAACTGAGAAACCACAGGCAACGAACCGTTTTTTGTCGGCCACGGAAAAAAATATTTTCGTTCTGTTTTAACATCCAGTCTTTATACAAGTAAACAATTACTTTTCCTTCCAAACAGCGATGAATGTAGGTTTTGAGCGATTTTGAAATAAGTTACAAAGCTGATATACCTGTTGTGGTTACAATGCAATAACATTCCAGACATGTATTAGGTGTTCACGGTAATATAATACAGGAATTTTTAAAGAAATGTACGGCATCCGAACACTATATGAAGAATTGTGATCATGAACATCTAGGTGGTAATATGTTTGATGTGTTCATGGTCCTACTGTTGGAGATAATCAGAGTTGTTCATTGAGACTCTTATGTTGGTAGACTGATCATGATATTAGAGATAGTACTGCAGCTATAGTCACGAATTACATAAAATCGGCGGGGCTATGTACCAACCGGTAGTTAAGAAGAGATCATGCCAAAATATGGGTTTGACTTTCTAAAAAAAGGAATTTTAACTATTATGTATTATATTTGATTGAACTCTTTCATTATTAAATGAGAATATGAAAAATTATATTTTTAGATTAAAATGAGGGCCAACCCTGAAACAGTCACGGCAAAATCCAAGAAGCTACAATGGTGGATTATATTTCTTGCTGTGTTAGGTGGCATTCTGCTACTTGCAGGCGCTGTATTCCTCATGTACAAGGTATATTAGCAACAACTGTTTTCTTGTTATTTCTTTTCTTCCCCTCGCTAGTGGCATGGTTAGTGTAATTTATAGAATTTCTGCTTTCAAAAACCTTGGCTAGGTATACCATTGTTACCCCTTTCCCCACATCGATATTGTTGAACAAGTCTGAAACTTGAAAGGCTGAATAACGCAACATTGGACGGGAGTGCTGGGGATATTTTCCAGCGAGGGTGTCCAAAACATCTTGTCGGATATTATGGCCGGAGGGACGGGGGTTCGATTCCCGACATTTTCTAATCCTAATACTCTCTTTACTCATGAAATTGACAAATTGATTAAAATACGTTGACTTACTTACCTTCAAGCTGGTTACTGTACTTAAGCTTAAAACTAAAAAACAATAGAAATTCGCGCTTTTATATCTTAGAAATATTACTTAAATTTGAGCAAATGCATTTATTGTCCTCCCTTCGATGCAAAGAACAATTGATACTATTTACTCAGGGCTCGCATCATTACATTTTTTGCAGTTACACCTTTAATATGCAAAATGAATCTATAACGCTGTCCAACTTTCTTATCCACCAAAACAGAAACATTATTTATACATAAGACGTCAGGAGCATAGTTACGCTCTTACCTGAGATGGATTAGTTTCCCGTCCACCGGGTGATGTTAATTCTCTCTTTTGTTCAAAACTACAGAAATAGCTGTGAAAAGTTCTGTTCTGCGTCATTAGGCTGGTAAAGAATTTAGCTATCTAGAAAGGTTGTTAAGACAAAGTTGGTCAGCTTTGGCGGAAATGAAAGCTGAATAAAGATTCAAATCTCAGTGAAGTTCTGTACCGGACCTGGTTCAATGTGGAGCTCGGGGCATTGGTTAACTACCTCATGCACGCCGTACACCTCGTGGAAGATTGATGATGCTTGTCCACCGTTCACATGAATCACTAAACACCGATCTAATTATTAAGAGTTTAATACCTGTTGCAATCCTTGCCCTGCTACAGTTTCGTTTATGATTCGAGCGATATGAACGCAAAATTCTAGGTAACGCCACATATTTATATTTATTCTAATTTTCTTCCCAATTTAATAAATATTTTCCTTTGTTCTTACAGAAAGGATTTTTCAAACGCAAGAGAGTCCATGATGAAACAGATGAAACAGTTCCAATGAAGAACTCCGAAAAAGCTGTGGCAGCAGATGTATAAAATCTTGCTTTCACATTTTGCTTCTACCAAAGGCAAATTCAGGAAAACATGACTCCACATTGCCAAACTCTATTGTTGTCGAAAACGTTTTGGATATTGCTAAAGCAAAGGCATCAAGATACAACACCAACGTTTAAAATGTCAACATAATTGGAAAATAACGTTTTCGAAATTGCCAAAGCAGCTAAATTAATAATTTAATATTAAATTTGAAATGAAAATCTAACTAAACTATATCTGGAACAAGACAAGATATAGCTAGTTTTACAGACATAAACATATATATATAGTCGAATGATGCAGAAAGCTTCATATTTCTATTGTAAGTTACCTTGATATTTCAATACCAAGACTATATTTGCTTGTCAGTTCATGCATCATACGTGCTCAAACTATCAGATTTTCTGAATGCAAAATATTCTTTCTCTATTATTATTGATGATTTTCCTTTTTCAAAGAATTATTTTGTTACCAGAAATTTTGTGTCTTGAAACGTTTATATTGCATGTATAGTTCCTTTGTTTTATTGACGGAACACGTAATTTTTACTATATGAGGTTTTTTGCTTAATAAGGGATGTTTTGTACCCTGTTTCTTATAGTTTCTATCAGCATGAACCCGTTGTGCACGAATTCAGAACATTGAAATGAAAAGTTCCTTCATTTCCACTTCTTCCAATAGGATTTGTCTTCTCTGCTTACGCGGGCAAGTTGCACATGTGGTAAAACAGTTTAGATGTGATATCTGTTCGGCAGGTTCAAACTGCTTGATCCCTGACCCTATTTTTGATAGAGCTGGCCTTAGTAGCGTAAAGCGCGTAAGGACATCTGGTATTGAGATAAAATGTTGCTTACAAAACGTCCTATCGACTTCGTAATATTCAACCATTTAGAAACACAGTTAGGCAATCATGTATGAAGTATGTTTAGTTAGTCGCAGTTTTCTCCTGCATTGTCTTATGGAAAGAAACGCATATATATTGATAGTCATTAACCAGGACATGATTAACGTAATACCAAAATATGAACTTGGTTACCATAGAAAGTCACTTAGACGTAAGTGTTTCCATGTTGATTTTTCAAGAAAATGCTCCGTCAGAAACGGAAGTTCCAACCTATCTAAAGAAAAACAAGTCTCTTCAGCCTCATTTTAACCAATCAAAAATAGTACTTAATTCTGTATTGGTCTACACGGAACTCGACAAAGGAGATGGCAACGGCAACATACAAGCCTTAATTTTTCAAAAGAATAAAAAAAATGCCTGTTGAAATGTATGTGCCGAGCTGGCCTTCTGCTTATCTTTGCCTTCAATGAAACGCAACAAAAAGGCTTGTTTGTGAAGTTTTGTTGCTTACCAGAATGAATCGTTTATCTTTTTCTTGTTCGCAAATTATAACGGAATAATTGATCAATGATCTAAATTAATAAAATAAATAGATAAAGAAGAAATAATTGCTTTCCTGCACCAGCCCTTGTCATTACACACTAACCACTGCAGGCGCCGAAAAGCTGTTATATTCCTCACTCAAGATGTGTCCCAACGTGTTGATATGATCTTTAGGAAGTAATTATATTGCTCTTGTCTTTTACTGCCACTCTTTTCTAATTGTTTTAGTTAATTTCCTACATATTTGTTTCTAGATTCATTTTGATATTCATTTTGCCCTAGATCTATTTATTTCTCGTTTAAGGATAAAACAGGACAGTTATTTACTAAAATAGCCGACCAGGATAAGTAAGTGTTTTTTAAAAAAAACTTGGACATTCTGAGTCATTTCAGGTATTCACAAACACAACTGTGCACCTAACACCTTAGACGGGATCGTGTTAAATGTTTTCGTTCGGCTCGGTTAAGGTTTAGAGGTTTTAATTAATATCGATTCAAAGACATGATGACATTGGTATACAGCAACTATACGAGGTGTTGTTTTAGCTAATAAAGATGAATATGTAAATAGACGTATTTTGGGTACCAAAATTCCAACGTTTATGAAAATCAATATTATTCAGTTGCTCAGTAACAACGAATTCTTTTTTTAAGAAAAAAACAAAGGTAAAAGCTTGAAAGTTGTGTTCTGTAAAATAATAAAATTCGTGATTTATAAATAAAGATGGTTTTCAGTTTTAATTCTCGACTTATTTATGTTAGAAGTATTTTCCACTGCCCAACAATGGTAATGTGTTACATTCAGGACTAATTGCTGTTAGATTTATATTTAAGACAAAATGTTGCTACTTTTAGGACCAATTGTTGTTACATTTAGTACCAAGTGCCGTTACATTTAGGACAAGGTGTCGTTTCATTTAGGACCCAGTGTCGTAACATTTGGGACAAAGTGCCCTTAATTACATTTAGGACCAAATGTTATTGTAGCTACTGCGCGTGCGCAAGTAGCTACATTGCTATCGGGTGCGATGTAAGAGTGTCCCAGTCGGGATTGCTTC